>JACEEZ010022865.1:0-11774 GCA_016584305.1 Chionoecetes opilio
CCAAAAAAAATTTAAATAAAGATCTACAAACGCAGAATAAACTGTGCGATTTAGTTATTTTAATGCTGTCAAGAAATTGAGTTTCAGGGGGAAGGGGTGGCCGTTTGGTCAAAATTTTAAAATTCGAGGAGCGTGTTAGACGGGCACACTCAAAGGGTCTACCCCCCAATTACCCTGTCATATTTATTTTCATTTTCACCATAAAAATTCTTGCTACACAGGTAATAGGGGAAACATCACAAGAGTTCAAGCAACATATTACAGCGGGTAAACTTTATCTTTTTTACCAAATTTTGGTCAGAAAGTGTTTCAAATGCATTTTTTTGCCCCAGAGTCGTTCACCAACTCTTTTTCATTCTCGGCATGTTACGGGAAAAAGATGCCATTAAAAAATGAATAATTTCAATCTTTTGTTCCCAACTCACTAAATTTTGGGGGAAAGTAAACTGAATTCCTTCTGTAAACCCAATATCTTTCCCCCACTCCACCCCCTTTCCAACCATTTTCTGTTTGAAGGGGAACCAACATGAAGGGCACCAGTTCGCTTCTCTCTCTGAATTTTGTTAAAAAAAATTTTTTCTGAGCCATCAAAGTACCCCGGGAAAAACTTCCTGTAACCCCTGGGGTTCGCGAACCCCATTTGAAAACCCCTGAGGAAGGTTGTGAGCAGATAATGCTTAAAATCTTTAATTAAAAAGATTAAAAAACTTTAGAAAGGCAGGAAAATAAAAGCTATAGGACGGTTTTTGAAGGTTTAAAAAAGGGTCACCCTTCTTAGGAACAGGTTGGATGCGAGCAAATTTCCCAGCAAGAAGGAAAAGGGGGAAGTAAAAAGACAAAGACGGACAATTTTTGACCAGAGGGTGCAAGCACAGAAGCACATTTTTTTGAGAACAATGAGGGACCCCGTAGGCCCGAAAAGACTTCCGAAGATCTAGGCCAAAAGGCAAAAAAAAAAATTACAAAGGATTTTAAACAGGCATAATACGTATATAAGAGGGGGCCCTGGAGGAAAAGGGGGAACAAGCCCTTCATCACCAGAGTGGAATTTTCAGCAAAGGTTTGAGCGAAGAGTTCAGTTTTAAAAATAGATGAGACAGTGTGGACCCTTGGCGAAGCTAGGGGGGAAATTTTGAAAAAGAAAATTTGTGTTTTAAAAAAATGTTTTTAGCGAGATGCCAAAAAGTCCAGAGGAATTTTGATTCAAAGATTTGACATCTCTATGAGAAGGAGTTTTTGGCAAGTTGAAATATATTTAAAATATAATTTCATATATATTATAAAAATATATATATATATTTTATATATATATATAATTTTTTTTTTTTTTTTTTTTTTTTTTTGTGCTATAGCCCGGGTAGGCATGATGCCCCAGGGCCGGATGATGGCTCTGGGGGTTTCATTGGGGGCTGTATGGGGGTCCCGCCCGTGGGGGGGCGCAGCGGGAAATCTTATAGGACGCCTGTGTTTAAAGGGCTCTCCCCCCCCTGTTTTCCCCCCATGCACTCGCAACGAAGGTAGATTTGATGGCGGGGGAGGGGGTGTTGGGTTCTTAGGCCATCGAGGGTGCAAAAAGGTTTTGGTTTTTTTTTGGGGGATCGAATCGGTCCCCGAGAACCCAGTCGGGACCCCAACCACCCGCTACCCCCCCCTCCCCTATTACTTTAAATGTAGTATATATATTATAATATATATTATATATAAAAATTTTTATATATATATATATATAATATATAATATAAAATATTTTATATATTATAAAACAGAAAACCCGGGGAGGTGTCTGGACAGGCCCGTTTGACTTTGGGGTAAAAACCATTTTTGGGGAGAAAACAACACAAGACATTTTCCTTAAATTTAAAATTTCCTTCAATCAATCTGTGGCTTTTGTATTTTTGCATGGGGGGCCCTGAACTTGAGGGGTGATTGGTATTATGCCTCAGTAGGCTACTCGCTTCTTGATCAAGAAAAAAAAGGGTGCTACAGACGCCCTCTTTTACTAATTTCCTTCATAGACACCTTTTCCCCCACGTAAAGGCGGAATCCGCCTTTTCCACTAAGTAAAAATCTTATTTCCCATCCTGAGTGGCGCTGGTTTGGGGGGCAAAATAAAGGCAAGAACGAAAACCAGCAAAAGGGGGTGGCAGAGGTGAGCAAAAGAAAAAACTCCCCCCCCAAACCCTGCCTGGGCGCACTACCGGGTTTTAATTAATGTTTTGAGTGTTAAAAGAAAAATGAGTGAAAAAAGATGATAAAAAGAAGGTTGAAGAAAAAGAGTAAAGTGAAGAAAAGTGCGTGGGATTTTATCCGTTGCTAATTTAATTATTGAAACTATATTGTTTATTGTAATTTTCCCTCTTTAGCCCGGGGATACGGCTGGTTTAATGCGACAAAAAATTCCCCCATTAAAAAATAATATTTAATATAATTTTTTTTTAATGAAGAGCAAATTGCCAAAAAAAAGGGGGAAGAGATTACTAAAACGAAAATTTTTTTTATGATTATCTGATTCAGGGTGACCAAATGTCTCCCTGCCCCTATGATTTTTTTTTATTACATTTTAGAGTCTGTGAAAATGGTTTATATATTTAACTGGGATATACAGGATTTGGAGGTGGGGCTTTTTTAGTATCTTTTTTGACTTAAGGAACCCTGTATGGAATTGGGGGTTGTCATCATTTGGTTGGTATTTTCTTCATGTGTAGTTTTATGGTTTTCCCCAAATTTTTTTGCCTTTGGGGAAAATTAAACAGGCTTAATGTTATATTTTTGTGCATATTTTTTGTTTAAGTCTCCTGTTTTTCGTTAAAAAATATAAATCTCATAGCTTTTTTCAGCACCTTTTTCATGTTCAGTTTGTTCTGTGTTGCACAGCAGATTAACGCGGATATTCTAATGTGGGTATGATTCGTCTTATAAGGGTTTTTTTAAATTCTTGAGTTAATGTTTAATCGTTTATTTTAGAGGTACCTTTGATTTGTTTTTCCGTCAGCTATTAGTCCAATCCTGTGCTGAATTTTAATTCCAAAAATTTTTCCCCTTTTTTTTGTATTTTGTATAAATTCCCTTGATATTTATTTCCTTTTTTTTGTACTGGCAATTGAATTCTTGAATTTACCCTTTCCCGGTTTTATTTACCACATTTTTTTTACCATTATCCTAGATCCCTTACGCTTTTATTTTCAGCATGGATTTGATTTCTCTCTGTGATGAAAATTTGAGTTTTTGTCATCTGCGTACAGAATACATAATCCCGGACCCATTTTTAAGGGCTTGGTATAAAACGTGTACAAGGTTGGAGACAAGACACTTCCTTTTCGGGACCCGCTTAACAATTAATCCTCTACTCTTTTCAGTACCCAGGGGAAATTCAAAATTTTAAAATTTTTCAAAAAATAATTAAGAATTTACTAAAAAATTAGTATATAAAATAGGATAACATAAATTTAGGGGAATTTATTTTGGGCTCGTATTCTTTGAACAAACGACGTCCCCAGGGGTCACAGCTGCTGGGGCCTCTTTTTTTAGTCCGACCCACCAAGGCGAGCAGTTCTCGCCCTTAACCCCAAAAACACATTTAAGCACCTCGTGTGTTCTCCTGTAAATATTGAAAAATAGTATTCATGGAGACATGAGCACAAAACCCAAATCCCGGTCCATGAACCGCTTAAAACACGAAAATTTACGCCCGCCTCCCATATGGTCTACCAAACCCAAAACTCAAAGACGTCACCATAAGTAAAAACTATTGCGGGACCCCTGGCATTTTAACCCACTACTTTCTCCAGTTTATTGAGACTAAATATAAGGTTTACTGGTGACATTATTGGACACCCACTACCACCGGGTAAATTTTTTAGTGGTAGTTAATTTTTTTTTGTCCCTTAATCAATTATTTTTTCAGTTGTGAGTTTTATTAAAGCACCAGTGTTTTCATTTTTATTTTGATGTAACCCTTCAGTTCCTTCAAATTTTAATTTCCCCCAACTGAAAAAATTTGGGCCCTTTGAACCGGATAAACAACCCCTTTATAAAATATGGCGGCGGCGGGTAGTTTCCCCTATCACGAGCTTATGTTGGGCCTCCTTGTCATTGTGATTCACTCCGGCAAAACGAGCCGTTTTCCGGTGTGCCATGGAATATTCAGGAAAGGGGGGTGCGGCCCATAATTTTTTTTTAAAATGCAGAATTCAAACACCCCTTAACCCCCTACTTTCGATCTGGCTATCACCGATAGGAGGTTTCGACATCAAGGAGGACATAGTGTGGATGGTTTTTTGAGGGAAGATGGGCCTCCATCGGGGTTTTTCAGAAAAGGGGAATCATTGTGTCTTTTGCCAACATAACCCCAAATTTTCCCCATAACCTCCTCACTTTGTCGAGGTCGAGCGTACAAAAAAACTCGAGGGCCCCAGTGGAAAAATTTTACGTGAGCTCAAAAGGGCCCCATCATTTTGTGGGGGAAAAAAACCCTTTAAAAGGGTCTCGGATCTGGACGGATACTCCAACCCCTTTAAGGCAGACAAAATATTTTTGGAAAAAGTTCCAAAACCCAAGGCATCATCAAGCATTTGGGGCCAAAACCCCGCGCCATTCAGAATTCAGTTTTAATTGGGTACTACTAACTTTTTAGTTTAGAGTCAATATTTTTTTTTTTGGCTTAAATTTTAAAAACATAACTAACAAGTTACTCATAATTCAACTTCCAAAAAAAACTATTTGAAATTTGTAGTCCATACTTTTAAAAATTTTTTTGTCTGCTCCATATTTTTTTCATTAGATTGGGGGCATTATGGCCCCAGTTAAAATTTTTAGCGGGCCAAAAGGGCCCTGAAACTAAGTTAGTGGGTCAAATTGATGTAGCTCGGGTGGATCATGGGGAAATTTTTCCCCCAAAACTTAAAGTGGGGAAAGAAACATTTTAAGAAAAAAAGAAAAGTATCATTCAAATCTTATACCCAAAATAAATGAGGGGGAAAGGGAAATAAAGGGGAAAACATTAATCTATGATCAGGCGGGAATTTTAAAGGGATCGCTAACAAAATATCATCTTTAAGATCGATGATGGGGATAGAAGAAAAATAAGCCAAAGGGAAAAATGACCCTTTAAGGGAGAATAAAATTTAAATCTTTATTCACTCCCCTGATTTTTGAGTTTATAGCGGAGGGGGATTCTTTTTGGGCCCAAAGCCCCAAAAGTAATATCCATGTTAGATCAGATTGACTGCGGGGAAAAATTTGAATTACCAAAAAGGGTCAGAAAAGGGGGGATGCTGGAAAAGGTCTTTTTCAGGTTTTCCCTTTCAAAAACCCGCTAGTTATCAGTTTTGGTAGATTTACTGAAAAAAAAACCACGAAAACCCGAAAATAAAAAGTTGAGAGAACTTGCAAAAAAAAATGTTTTAAATATCAAAGAAACCCTCTAAATAATTTTAATCTCGGGCCCAAATTTTAGAGCAGGGGTTAAGGAAAATTTTAAAGAGCAGAAAAATCCCGGTTGAAATTTTAGAAAAAATCAACGGTTTGCGTCCACTTTCTTAGTAAATAAATTGCCTAACCTAACTGTAAATCAATTTAAATTGAAGTCAAAAAAGGATTATCCTTCTGTAGAAGGGCATTAAAAACTATCTCTTAGACATTAAAATTTCTTTTCAATCCCAAAGGGTTACAAAAGGATTAAAAAAAAGGGGGGGGGAGAAAAAGGATGAAAGACCCTCCTTGGGCCCCCTAAATATGAGGCTAAAATTTTTTGGGGAATTCCCAAAAAGGTTCCCCGGAGCCCCCGTAGAGATCCAAAGGCCCCCAAAATTCCCCCACCAAAACCCAAATTAAACCTAACTCACAATTTCCCCCGGGAGGTTTCCCCCCAAAACCAACCCAATTGGGGGTTCCCCAAAATTTAATCCCAACTCACAATTCCCAGGAAAAGTTCCAAAACCAAAACCCAAATTAAAACCAACTCACAATTCCCGGCCCGAGTTTTTCCCCCATCAACCAATTAAAACCTAATCCAATTTTAAAAGTATTCCTGTGAAAGGGGTCCCCAAAGCCACTAAAGGGAAAAATTTTTGAGGGGCCGTGGTAACCGGCTAAAAAAGTATTAGAGAGTTAGGGGAAAATGTTTAAAAATGGACTTGCCATCCCTAAAAACAGAGGAAATGTAAAAATTTTAAATTAAAGCAGATGTCCTTCTGCTATAAGGATTCTCATTCTTTTTTTATGGACGCGGGGGGCCAAACAACTGGGGGAGTGGCCCCAGTATTTTTGGCGTGGCCTACGGGGGCTCAGACAATTCCCCAAAAAGCTTCACCCTAGGCTTTAAAACCCATAATTAGGGGGTTTTAAAAAATTTTCAAAGGGTGCAAAAACCCGTTTGTCAAGGATCAAAAAGGGGAAATTTTTTTCAGTAAAAATTTTTCTGATATTTAAATTTAAAATCTTGGGGCAGGGGACGGAATCTTATTTTAGGAGAAAAATGAAATAAGATTGAAAAGAAAAAGAGGGGGAAAAAAAAGGGAAAAGAAAGGGGAAGAAAAAAAAGGGAGGAGGGAAGGAAAAAAAAAAGAATGAGGGAAAAAAAGGGAAAAAAAGGTAATAGAGTTGAATTAAAGAAGAAGCCGAAGGAAAATAAAAGGGCAAAAGAAAGGTCCAGCTTCTTGAAACAAAAGGATAAACCCGGGAAAAATTCCTTCAGTTTCATGCGGGAAAAATAAATCGGGCCATGTTAAAATTCGGGCCCAGGTCATCCAAAATAAATTATTAGCGACAATGTAAAAATTTTAAAGTTGGTTTCCCCGCTTGAAAATTTTGGAGAGGGGGCAAGGAATAGAAATTTAAGGGGTTGGGAGGGGAAATTTCAACCCCCCAACCCCCTTGGTTCGGGGGTTTCTATGAGAATATGGGGAGGGCCCAAAAGCGTCAAGGGAAAAGTTTTTTTTTAAAAACCCATAAACTTGGTTTCCCCCACAATTTTAGGGGAATTATTAGATAAAAAGGGCCCCCTCTCATATGTCACCAAAAATTGGTGAGCCAGAACCGCCCCCTTTCCAATCTATTGCTGGTATTAACTAAATTCATTCCACAGTTAAAATTTCAGGTTATCTAGACCCTCTATCTAATGCAGAAAAATTTTTTTTTAATATAAAAAATTATAAAATTTTAAAAATAAATGGCATACCTAGGAAAAAAGGAAATATTTACCCTCGTTAATAGACAACCCATAATCTAAACAAATACGAAAAAGCAAAAAGTAAAGGGGGGGGAGGGGGTTTAATTTAAAAAGAGACCCTGAGGCGTTGGGCCCTTTTGGGGAGATAGAGGGCTGTCAAAAAATGCACAGGGGGGCACAAACAAAAAAAAAGACAAAATTTTGGGTTCAGTAATTAAAGAGATAATTATATCCACTGAAATAGTTGCAGATTTTCCCGGGGCTAGGGAGTCTGAGGGCATTAATCTAACTCCCGAAAAAAACCAAAACAGGCCTTCTTTTTCGAAGAAGCTGGTTCCCCAAAGGAAACCTAGACCGCTGCGCTAAATTCAGGCAGAATTTCAACAATATTGAGGAAGGTCATTTTTAATTTTAATTTTTTTTTTAAATTTAATTTTTCCCTTTGGCCCCGAATGTCAGATTTAAAATTTTTCCAAAATAAATTAAAAATATTACTAAATTAATAGTAGTAAAAATAGGGGGTAAAATAAAATTTTTTGGGGAAATTTATTTGGGGGTCGTTTTCTTTAAGCAAAGCGACGTCTAGGGGAAACACAGCTGACCGGGCCTCTTTTGTCAGACACCACCAAGGCGAGCAGTTCATCGCCCTTAGCTCCTTAACACATTTAGAGACACCTCGTGTGTTCTCTGAAATATTGTAAAAGTTTCGCGGGGGGGGTTACTAAACCCAAAAATCCCGTCCCCCGAAAACCGCTTGAAAAATCGAGAAGGTTTTTCTCCGCCGCATTGGTCTACCCCATAACACTAAATCACCAGCTAAAAAAAAACTTTTGCAGGGGCCCTGAGTTAAACCCCTTCATTTTTTTCCTCCGTAAAACTGAATTTGCCACCCGCAGTGATGTCGCCGGGCCATATTTACAATTATAGCTTACACTGATTTTATGTGCCCCTGAAAATAATACACAGTAGTTTTTTATCTGACTGTTTTTACCCTTTTTTTTTTTTCCCCCGTGTTTGTTTTTTTTGCTTTGTTCTGCAAGTTAGCGGTTTTAAATTTTCTACGCGTTTTTTTTTTGGGGGCGCGACACGGTACACATCATAAAAAAAACACTAATGGCGACCCAGTGTTGGAGCCACTTTTTTAATATTTTTTTTTAAATTTTTTCTTTATAGCCCCAAAACACGATAAGACCAAATGACACAATTTTTCCCGATAGCCCTTCCAACTTTCTTGAAATCTGGATGAAAAATGTATATCAAAGCCACCCCCGTCGTAAACAGAAAAAAAAAATTGTCCTGGCGACTTTACTGTTTCTACGGTCTTTTTGGAAACCCCAATAAAAAGGTTTAGCTTGGGACATTTAATTGAAGCCACTACACCAGGTAAATATTTTTAGTGGGAGTTGTTAATTTTAGTTTCCCTTAATTCAATTATCTTTTTCAGTTGTGAGTTTAAATTCAAGCACCAGTTTTTAATTTATATTAAAAGGGGAACCCTTCAAATCTCCCATCAATTTAAATTCCCACAGTGATCTTTCCGTGCGATTTTCGATGAAGCCGCAGATATCTTCTCCACAATGGGAAGTTAATTGTATTTTTTATATGTCCGTTTGCCTACTTTATCAAAGCCTTTGCTCACCCCGCAGGACCCGAAGGCAAATTTTTTTTTTTACTACTCATGACAAAGGGCCCTTTTTTTGTATGTTTTTGCAAATTTTGATTGGTCCCCTATTTTTTCTAACGCCAAAATGTTATCCTTGTTTGTTGTTATCATTTAGGAAAAAGTGTAAAAATCTTTTTTAAAAATTTTCATGCCTTCAGTAATGAATCGGCCCATAGTTTATTGATTTTTGCCTTTTGGATAATTTTTATAACGCTGTTTTAAAAAATAAAGGAAAAAAGTCTGAAGAGAGACTCATTTTGATATTCGTTTAAACTATAATAGATTTAGTGTACCATTTTTTAAAACCTTTTTTTAAATTATAAGGACCCTGGGCTTTATTCCTAAATTTCGTTGCGTCTTTTTAAATCATTTCCTCTATTGTTCTCAAAATTTTTTGTTATTTTTCAATCTGGATAAATCCACTGATTCGTGTGGGGATGTTCTATTTAGTTAAAGTTTACCTCCGCCAACGAAATTGGGGGGTTTGTTTTCACCCCATCTGTCTGCGTCTGTTGTTGTTAGTGTACAGGATTTCTCGAAAAGTTAGAATAGATTTGGACAACTCGGTATACCAAGTATTTGTATAAGGAAAAGTATTTAATTTGGTGAAATCTATTAACAACTGTTTGCCATGGTAACCATTGATGAAATATTCGGCGGAGTATGCGCCATACTGAGTCTGGCATATCATATATATGATATATGATATATATATATTAATATAATATATATATATATATATATATATATTAAATATATATATATATATTATATATCATTATTTATATTCTATAAATATTATTATTATATTGATTGTCAAATATCGGGAGGAGGTATGCGCTCTACTGATTGCCCCTCCCCTATTTATGTATGTGTCAATGCGATCTGAGTGAGCTGTGTCAAAAAGTCTGTTTTCCTCCTCCTCCGTTATCCTGAAAACATCTTTCCATATTTCTTCTAATACATTGCATTTTTTCCTTGTTTTGTAGTGTTTTTTTGGCCGTTTTTGTCAGTTAAGTAAGCTGCATTGTAATATGTTCTTTCCTCTAATAAATTATCTTATTCCAAAACGCCTTTGTGTCCTTACATACCATCACTATTCCTCCACATTATCCTCCCACTCCTTATTGAAAGCATCCTTACACTTTTGTCTTAAGATTCCACGTAGTCTTACAAATTCTCTATAGTGTTCTAGAGTCCATCCACTTGTGATTGCTATATTCTTCAGTGTGTTATAGTACAATTCAATTTTGTTATTATTCAGGATTGGGCTTTAACTGGTGTATTTTTTTTAGCCTGTGTCTTAGGTATTCCCATCTCCTTTGCCTCTCTAACTGCTTTCATCCATCTTTCTGTTTCTACCTCTAGTTCACCTCCGTCATTTTGTTAATATTATCCTCTGGCAGATTTCCATAAAAATTTCCCTCCCTAAAAATATCCCAGTTTGCTTTATATAATAATAAACCTTTCCTCACTTTGTACGGTAATGGGTTTGGTGGAAAGTCTGAGCAAAATTGGTAAGTGGTCAGAGGAAGTAATGCTACCTACCTGCTTCTGTGTATGTATTCAGAAAATGGTGTTTGTTTGCAAATATTTTGTCTGGTGTCGTGGCTGATTGGTGACGTATAAAAATTGGAAAAATGAGGTGCAAGGTGTTTTAGTTGTCCCTGATCCATAAGTCTACTAAACTAATACCAACAGTATTATTTTCTCTGCTACCAAAGCATCTGTGTCTGGCATTGAAATCTCCAAACCATGTATGTGGGAATAATATTGTTAAGTAAATGAAAATATCTGGGAAGGGAAGATAAGGTCTTTTTGGGTACGTATGTTGTGGCAACTATTATTGGTCCAAGATTGGTTTCCAGCTCCACTGCAAAACGTCCGTTATGAAGTATCTATAAGTTTATATTCGAATTTATATCTAATTGCGATGGCCGATCCGTCGTTAATGGGTGTGGCAGAACCATTAATTTTATGTACACGGTAGCCTGGAATTTTTAATGACTCGCTCGAGGTCAAGGCGTGGTTTTTTCTCGACGGAGACGCTGGAGAAAATCTAGGAGAGTCGCGCTGCCAGGCTGGCTGGGAACCGGGACCAGCACAGGGCTCTATCACGCCGGACTAGAACCCCCCTGGGGAGAGAGGAGAGATAGTCAGGAGTCCGCTGAGGATGTCGAGGGTCATTTGAACGCTAATGACCTCCGACCCACCTACCGAGCCCTGAAGAAACTCTGTTCCAAGTCTCCTTCTCGGCGAGTGCTATTCGAACAGCAGATGGGCGCCTCGTGTCGGACATGGGTGGGTAAAATGGGTCGTTGGCTGAGTAAATTTGGGGAGTTGTTCACGGTGGGGGGACCCTCCAACTGAGCAGCTTCACACCAAATGGGTTACAGGCAGTGGAGCCGATCTCCCATTGACGAAACCGCACCCCCTCTTTACGAAGTCAGAGAGGCTGTAGCAAAGTTTAGGGGTGGAAAGGCAGCTGGTGTTTGAATATAGTGCGAGCTCTCAAAGCTGGGGGTGAGGCCAATGATCCGCGGGTTGCAGGCTGTTTCCCGACTGCCGTGTGGCAATCAGGTACCATTCCTCCCGGGCTGGGAAAAGGGGGGTGGTGTCCCTATCTGGAAAGGGAAAGGGGACCACCAGGACAGCAACAATTACCGCGGTATTACACTGCTCGCGTACCAGGCAAGGTGCTTGCCCATCTATTGCTGACACGGATTCGCATCATCTGGTGAAGCATCAGAGACCTCAGCAGTCTGGGTTCAGCCTGGTAAGTAGGGTACGCCGTATAACAAAAATTTTTTTCTCAACTTTGGCATGCCAATTTCCTATGTAAAACTCTAGACGATTTTTCTCTTCCATTTTGCTTTGAGCAAATTTACTGCAAAATCGCACTTTTTATTGCACCTTATCGAATAAAGCTTAAATGATCTTCTT
>JACEEZ010022866.1:0-14473 GCA_016584305.1 Chionoecetes opilio
TATGAGCTAAAAATATGAATTTTTCATGAAATTTTAGGTATCAATTTTAATCTTACAAAACACGTTTTTTTCAAGTGTTTTAATGTTTTTTTGAAAGCCCTAAAAAATGGTCGAATTTGAGTTTATTCAGCACTTTTACACAACGAATATTGTACAATATTATGAGCTTAAAATATGTATTTTTCATATTTTATGTATCAATTTTCTTTCTTAAAAACAACTTTTTCAAGTGTTTTAAATGTATTTTTGAAGGCTAAAAAATGTGCGAAAATTTGACATTATTCAGCTCTTTTTTTGATAGAGACATTCAAATGTGGAATTATAGTTGTTATTCGGTTAGAATTGCATTTTAAACTACTGTAAGCTATATAGGAGTTTGAGACCTTATATCTATCTCTATATCTACAATTGTATATATAACTTGTTTTTCATAGTTTCTTCTTATTGTATTGTTATATCATTAATAAGAAGGAATTTACCTTATGATAGTGCTTTATACCACAAAATGTGTTCTTTTCAATGATTTTAGCTAGTTATCGGTGATATTAGCTGTTTTTCTCCTACAATTGAAGTAAACAATCCTTTTTTTAGTGAATAATTTGCCCTTATATAGGCTACATTACCTTAATCTAATAAATGAAGAGTAAGAGGTTATTTATTGTGATATAAGGTAATATTGCAACCGTTTTTCATAGTTTTCTTGTAAACTGTAGCGTTATTGTCATATATACAAGTAGTGATACTTATTATATTGCTAAAACCCATAAAATGTATGTTTTCAATGATTGTAGCTAGTTACAGTGATATATAGCGTTTTCCTACAATTGAAGTATAAAAATCCTCTTTTTTGAATATTTGCACCTATAGTAAGCTTACATTACATTTTCAGCTATAAATAGAAGAGTCAGGAGGTTATTTATATGTGATATACCGTTATATTTGCAAGCGTTTTTCATAGTTTCTTCTAAACTGTAGCGTTATTGTATATTAATCATGTAGTTTTTACTTATTAAATACTTGCTATAAACCCATAAAATGTATTGATTTTTCAATGAATTTTAGCTAGTTATCATTGATATATAGCTGTTTTCCTACATTGAAGTACAAAATCCTCTTTTTAGAATAATATGATGCACCTATAAGAGCTTACCTTACATTAAGCTATTAATAGTAAGAGTAGAGGTTATTTATTGTGATATAACGGTTATATTGCAAGTGTTTTTTCAAGTTTCTTGTAAACTGTAGCGTTATTGTAATAATATACAAGTAGTTTTACTTTATCGTATTGCTATAAAACCCATAAAATGTATGTTTTCAATGATTTTAGCTATTATCAGTGAATAGAGTGGTTTTTTCTAACAAATTGAAGTATATTTCATTATATCTTTAGCTTCAATAGCTTTATTATATTTGCTACAACTATTTTTAACAAAATTACACAATAGCTAAAAATATGTATTTTTCAGAATTTAGATATCAATTTTATCTTAAAAACAATGTTTTTTCAAGACTTTTTAAGTTATTTTGAAATGCTAACTAATGTCGAAATTTTACATAATTCAGCATTTTCCAAACTAGATTTTACAATTGTTATGAGCTAAAATATGAAAATTTTCATGAGATTTAGGTATCATTTTAATCTTAAAAACAACGTTTTTTTCAAGTGTTTTAATGTATTTTTTGAAAGCCTAAAAATGTCGAAATTTGAGTTTATTCAGCACTGTTTACACACTATAATTTTACAATATTATGACTTAAATATGTATTTTTCATATATTTGTGTTATCAATTTTATTCTAAAAACAACGTTTTTTTCAAGTGTTATTAATGTATATTTTGAAGGGCTAAAAAATGTCGAAAAATTGACATTAATTTCAGCTCTTTTTTTGATAGAGAATATTCAAAATGTGGAATTTATAGTTTGTTTTTTCGTGTAGACAATGCTAATTTTAAACATACTGTAAGCTTATATCAGATTTGAGACTCTATAGTTGTGACTACAATTGTATCTTATACGTGTTTTCATAGTTTCTTCTTCTTAATTGTAGTTGTTATATCATTAATAGAAGGAATATATCCTTTGATAATGCTTTATTAACCTCAACATGTTGTTCTTTTCAATGATTTAGCTAGTTATCGGTGATATCTAGCTGTTTTTTCCTACAATTTGATGTATACCAATCCCTTTTTTAGAATAATTTTTGACCCTATAGTAGGCTTAGCATTACGTTAAGCTAATAAATAGAAGAGTAAGAGGTTATTTATTGAATATACCGGTATATTTGCAAGCGTTTTTTTCATAGTTTCTTGTAAACTGTTGCGTTACTTGGATATATACTAAGAGTTTTTAATTATCGATATTGCCTAAAACCCATATAATGTAGTGTTTTTTCCACATTTATATTAGATATTATCGGTGATATATAGCTGTTTTCCTACAAATTTGACGTATAAAAATCCTCTTTTTTAGAATAATTTGCACCTATAGTAGCTTACATTACATTAAGCTAGTAATAAAGAGTAAAGGTTAGTATTATTGTGCTTAACGGTATATTGCAAGCGTTTTTCATATTTCTGTCTAAACTTTGCGTTATGTATAGATACAGTAGTTTTACTTATTATATTGCTATAAACCCATAAAATTGTAGTGTTTGTCATGATTTTAGCTAGTTTTCAGCGATATATAGCTGTTTTCCTAACAAATTGAAGTATAACATCCTCTTTGAGAATAATTGCACCTATAAGTAGCTTACATTACATTAAGCTATTAAATGAAGAGTAGAGGTTATTTTTGTGATATAACGGTATATTGCAAGCGTTTTTCATAGTTTCTTGTAACTGTAGCGTTATTGTATATATACAAGTACTTTTACTTATCTATTGCGATAAAACTCCAAAAAAATGTAGTGTTTTCAATGATTTTAGCTAGTTTGATCAGTGAAGAAGTTGTTTTTTCTACAAATTAAAGTATATTTTCTTTTATATCTGTAGCTAAATAGCTTTTTATATTTTCTGCAACTATATTTTACAAATTCATAGCTTAAAAATTATGGTATTATTTTCATAAAATTTCTGTATCAATTTAATCTTAAAACAACGTTTTTTCAAGTGTTTTTATGTATTTTTGTGTAAGGCCTAAAAACATGTCGCAGATTTGACATTATTCAGCATTTTTAGAATAAATAGAGATAAGATTAGATAGGGAAATCAAAATTGTAATTAATAGCTAAATAGCTTATTTATATTTTGCTACACTATAGTTTACAAAATAATGCACTTTAAAATATGTTATTTTTCATGAAATTTAGATATCAAGTTTAATCTTGAAAAACAATGATTTTTTCAAGGAAAAATTTTAATGTATTTTTTAAATGCTAAATAAATTTTGAATTTTACATTATTCAGCACTTTACACAACTATACTTTTATCAATGTTATGAGCTAAAAATATGATTTTTTTCATGAAATATTTAGGTATCATTTTATTCTTAAAATCAACGTTTTTTCAAGTGTTTTAATGTTTTTGAAGCCTAAGAAAAATTGTCGATTTTGACATTATTCCGCCCTTTTACACAACTATTTTTTATCTAATATTATGAGCTTAAACTATGTATTTTTTCATGTAATTTTGTATCAATTTTATTCTTAAAACAAACGTTTTATCAAGTGTTTTTATTATGTTTTTTGAAGGGCTAAAAATGTCGAAAATTGACATTATGCAGCTCTTTTTTTGATAGAGAATTCAAAATGTGGAATTATAGTTGTTTTCGTAGAAATTGCTATTTTAAAACTCTGTAAGCTTATATATGAGTTTGACACTGCTATATGGGAATACAATTGTATATTATACTGTTTTTCATATTTTCTTCTTAATTGTAGTGTTATATCATTAATAGAAGGAATTTACCTTAATAATGCGTATACCCACAGAAATGTGTTCTTTTCAATGATTTTAGCTAGTTATCGGTGATATATAGCTTGTTTTCCTACAAATGAAGTAAACAATCCTTTTTTTTAAATATTTTGCACCGTTATAAGTAGCTTAATTACATTAAGCTAATAAATATAGAGTAAAGGTTATTTCTATTGTGATATCACGGTTATATTGCAACCGTTTTTCATAGTTTTCTTGTAAACTGGTAGCGTTATTGTATAATACACAGTAGTGATACTTATTTATTGCTATAAACCCATATGTAGTGGTTTCAATGGATTGTAGCATTTATCAGTGATATATAGCGTTTTCCTACAATTGAAGTATAAAATCCTCTTTTTTGAATAATTTGGCACCTATAATACTGACTTACATTAAGCTTTAAATAGAAAGAGTCCAGAAGGTTAATTTATTGTGATATAACGGTATAGTGAACGGCGTTTTTCATAGTTTCTTCTAAACTGTAGGCGTTATTGTATATATACAGGTAGTTTTTCTTACTTATCTGCTATAATACCCATACCTGTAGTGTTTTCAATGATTTTAGCTAGTTTTTCAGTGACTAATAGCTTTTTCCCTACAAATTGAAGTATAAAATCTTCTTTTAGAATTTTGCACCGTACAGTAGTTTACATTACATTAAGCTATTAAATGAGAAGTAAGAGGTTTATTTACTTGGTGATAATAACTGTATATTGCAAGCGTTTTTTCATAGTTTCCTTGTACACACTGTAAGCGGTTTTTTTTTTTTTTAGTGTATATATAACAAGTACTTTTACTTATCACTATTTGCTATAACCAAAAAAATGTAGTGTTTTCAATGATTTTATGCTATTATCAGTGAAGAGTTGTTTTTTTCTACAAATTGAAAGTATCTTTCTTTATATCTGTACTACAACAGCTTTTATATTTGCTGCAACATATATTTTACAAAATTAACTAAAATATGTAGTTTTTCATTAAAATTTATTGTTTTAATTCCCAAAATTTTTTTTTTTGTTTTATTTAAAACAACGTTTTCAGGTTTTAACTGTATTTTTGAACGCGCTAAAAAAAAAAAAAAAAAAAACTTAAAAAAACCCGAAATTTTGAATTATTCAGGCACTTGTAAACAACACAACTATATTTAACAATAGTATGAGCTTAAATATGTATTTTTCAAGTAATTTATGTATCAATTTTATGCTTAAAAACAACGTTTTTTCAAGGTTTTAATGTAATTTTGTTGCACAGGGCTAAAAAATGTCGAAATTGACATTATTCAGCTCTTTTTTTGGATAGAGAAATTCAAATGTTGGAATTATAGTTTGTTTTCGTTTTAGAAATTGCTATTTTAAACTCCTGGTAAAGCTTTAAAAATTTTTTAAAAATAAGGGAGTTTGAGACTCTATAGTTGTGATACAATTGTATATTATACGTGTTTTTCATAGTTTCGTCTAATTGTAGTGTTAGATCATTAATAAGAAGGATTTACCTTTGATAATGCTTTATTCCCCACAAATGTTTTTTTTCAATGATTTTCGCTAGTTATCGGGGGATATCTAGCTTTTTCCTACAAAGTGAAGTAAACAATCCTTTTTAGAATAATTTTGCACTTATAAGTAGCTACATTACATTAAGCTAATAAATATAAGAGTAAGAGGTTATTTATATTGTGTATAACGGTCTATTGCAACGCCGTTTTTCATAGTTTCTTGTCAACTGTACGTTATTTGTATCTTACAAGTAGTGATACTTTTAATTGCTATAAACCCATAAAATGTAGTGTTTTATGATTGAGTAGCTAGTTATCAGTGATATATACTGTGTTTTCCTACAAATTGAAGTATAAACCTCTTTTTTTGAATAATTTGCACCTATAGTGTAGCTTACCTTACTTAACTATTAAATAGAAATAGAGTTATTTATTGTGATATAACGGTATATTGCACGCGTTTTTTCATAGTTTCTTCTAACTGTAGCGTTATTGTATATATACAAAGTACTTTTTACTTATATATTGCTATAACCCATAAATGTATGTTTTCAATGATTTTAGCTAGGTTATCAGTGATATATAGCTGTTTTCCCTACAATTGAAGTATAAAATCCTCTTTTTAGAATAATTTGCACGCTATAAGTAGCTTACTATTAACATTAAGCTATTAAATAGAAGAGTAAGAGGTTATTTATTGTGATATAACGGTATAATTGCAAGCGTTTTTCATGGTTCTTGAAACTGTCGGCGTTATTGTATATTATACAAGTAGTTTTACTTATCAATTGCTATAAACCCAAACATGTAGTGTTTCAATGATTTTTTAGCTAGTTATCAGTGAAGAGTTTTTTTTTTTCTGAAAATTGAAGTAGATTTCTTCCTTTATATCTGTAGCTAAATAGCTTTTTCTAGTTGCTACAACTATATTTTACAAATTAAAATAGGCTAAAAATATGTATTTTTTTTCATGAATTTAGATATCATTTTTTAATCTTATAAAACAATGTTTTTTCAAGTTGATTTTAATGAGATTTTTGAAATGCTAAATATGTCAAATTTGACATGATTCAGCACTTTACACAACTATGTTTTTTAACCTATTATGAGCTTAAAATATGTATTTTTCATGAAATTTATGTTCAATTTTATTCTTAAAAACAACGTTATTTCAAGTTTTTTAAAATTATTTTTGATGGGCTAAAAAATTCGAAAGTTGACATTATGCAGCCCTTTTATGATAGAGACGTTTCAAAGGAATGTGGATTTATAGTTGTTTTCGTTAGAAATTGCTATTTTGAACAACTGTAATCTTATAATCTGAGTTTGAAGACTCTATGTTGTGATACAATCTTATATTATACGTGTTTTTTCATAATTTCTTCTTAATTTGTATTTTATATCATTATAAAGGAATTTACCTTATGATAATGCTCTATAGCACTCAAATGGTGTTCTTTTTAATAGATTTTAGCTATTATCGGTGATATATACTGTATTTCCTACAATTGAGTATACAATCTTTTTTTAGAATAAGTTTGACCTATACGTAGCTTAATTACATTAGAGCTAATAAATATGAAAGTAAGAGGTTATTTCTTTAATATACCGTATATTCAAGTCGTTTTTCATAGTTTCTTTAAACTGTTGCGTTATTGTATTATATAGAAGAGTTTTACATTATCATATTGCATATAAACCATAAAATGTAGTGTTTTCAATGATCATTAGCTATTATCGGATGATATATAGCTTTTTCTACAAGTTGAAGTAATAAAATCCTCTTTTTGCATATTTGCACCTATAAGTAGCTTACATTACATTAGCTAGTAAATAGAAGACTAAGAGGGTATTTATTGTGATATAACGGTATATTGCAAGCGTTTTTCATCGTTCGTGTAATCTGTAGCGTTTTATTGTATATATACTCAAGTACTTTTTACTTATCATATTGCTATAACCCAACAGAATGTAGTGTTTTCAATTTTTTTAGCCTAGTTATCAGTGAGAGTTGTTTTTTCATACAAATGAGGGAAAGTATATTTCTTTATATCTGTAGCAGAATAGGTCTTTTTATATTGCTGCACTAATTTTACAAAATTAAGATCTTAAAATATGTATTTTTCATGTAATTTATGTATCATTTTATTCGTAAAAACAACGGTTATTTTCAAGTGTTTTAAATGTATTTTTGAAGGGCTAAAAAAGTCCGAAATTGACATTATTCAGCCGCTTTTAGAAGAAATATAGATAGGATTAGATAGAGAAATTTTAAAATGTGGAATTATAGTTGTTTTCGTTAGAAAATTGCTATTTTAAAAACCTATGTAAGCTATAATATGGTTTGATGACGACTATATTGTGATACAAGTGTATATTATGACGTGTTTTTCATAGTTTCTTCTTATTGTAGTGTTATATCATTATAGAAGGAATTTACCTTATATAATGCTTTATACCCACAATGTGTTTCTTTTCAATGATTTTAGCTAGTTATCGTGTATATAGCTGTTTTTTCCTACAAATGAATGTAAACAATCCTTTTTTTTAGAATATTTGCACTTATAAGTAGCTTACATTACATTAAGCTAATAATATGAAGAGTAAGCAGGTTATTTATTGTGATCTAACGGTATATTGCAAACCGTTTTTCATAGTTTCTTGTAAACTGTAGCCGTTTTGGTATATATACAGTAGTGATACTTAAGTAATATTGCTATAAACCCATAAATGTAGTGTTTTCCAATGATTGTAGCTATTATCAGTGATATATAGCGTTTCCCTACAAATTGAAGTATAAAATCCTCTTTTTTGAATAATTTGCACCTACTAAGTAGGCTTACATACATTAAGCTATTAAATAGCAGAAGTCCAGGGTTTTTATTGTGATATAACTGAGTATATTTGCAAGCGTTTTTCACATAGTTTCTTCATAAACTGTAAGCGTTATTTGTATATATACAGTTAGTTTTACCTTTATTTATTGGCTATAAACCCTAAATGAGTAGTGTTTTCAATGATTTTAGCTAGTTATCAGTGATATATAGCTGTTTTCGCTACAACTTGAAGTACAAAATCCTCTTTTAGATAATATGCACCTATTAAAAGTAGCTTCACATTCGCATTAGCTATTAAATAGAAGAGTAGAGGTTTATTTATTGTGTATAACGGTAATTGCAATTGTTTTTCTAGTTTTTCATTGTAACTGAGCGTTATTGTATATATACAAGTAGTTTTACTTATCATAATTATTGCTATAAACCCATAAAATGTAGTTGTTTTCAATGATTTTAGCTAGTTATCATTGAAGAGTGGTTTTTTTTCTACAATTGGAGTCATATTTCATTCTATCTGTAAGCTAAGATAGCTTTTATATTGCTACAACTATTTTTACAAAATTATAGCTAAATAAATATGTATTTTTCAATGAAATTTAGGCATATCATTTTAATCTAAAACATGTTTTTCAAAGAATTTAATGTATTTTTGAATGCTAATAATTGTCGGAAATTTGCATTAATCAGCACTTTTACACAACTTAATTTTACAATGTTTATGAGCTAAAAATATGAATTTTTCATGAAATTTAGGTATCTCAATTTTATCTAAAAACAACGTTTTTTTTTTTTTTTTGTTTCAAAGTTTGGGGTTTTGTTTTTTTTATGTATTTTTGAAAGCCTAACAAATGTCGAAATTTGATTTATTCAGCACTTTACACACAAACTATATGTTACAATATTCTGACTTAAAATATGTTATTTTTCCTATCATTTATGTATCCATTTTATTCTTAAAAACAACGTTTTTTTCAAGTGTTTTAATTTATTTTTGAAGGGGCGAAAAATGTCGAAAATTGACATTAATTCAGCTCTATTTTTTTGATATAGAAATTCAAAATTGTGGAGATTATAGTTGTTTTCGTTAGAAATTGCTATTTTAACTACTGTAAGCTTATAATAGGAGTTTGAGACTCTATATTGTGATACAATTGTATATTATACTTGTTTTTCATAGTTTCTTCTTATTGTAGTGTTATATCATTATAGAAGGGAATATACCTTATTATATGCTTTATAATATACCCTCAAATGTGTTCTTCATGATTTTAGCTACATTTTTTTCGTGATATATAGCTGTTTTCCTACAAATTGATGTATAACAATCCTTTTTTTTAGAATAAGTTTGACCTATACGTAGCTTACCATACATTACGCTAATAATAGAAAGAGTAAGGAGGTTATTTATTGTAATATAACGGTATAGTGCAAGCGTTTTTCATAGTTTCTTTAAACTGTTGCGTTATTGTATATATACGAGAGTTTTATATCATATTGCGATAAACCCTCAGCAATGTAGTGTTTTCAATTATATTAGCTATTTATCGGTGATCATAATACTGTTTTTCCCTACAAATTGAATATCGAAATCCTCCTTTTTAGTAATCTTTTGCACCTTTATAAGTGCTTACATTACATTAAGCTAGTAAATAGAAGAGTAAAAGGTATTATTGTGATATACGGTATATTTGGGATGCAAGCGTTTTTCATAGTTTCTTCTTCTACACTTTTGCGTTATTGTATAGATACAGAGTAGTTTTACTTATTATATTGCTATAAACCCCATAAAATGTAGTGTTTTCATGATTTTAAGCTAGTTATGCATGATCTATAGCTTTTTCCTACAAATTGGAAGTATAAAATCCTCTTTTTTAGACAATAATTTGTTGCACTCTATAAAGTACTTATCATTACTTAAGTCTTTAAATAGAAGAGTGAGAGTTATTTAATTGTGATATAACGGTTATATTGCAAGCGTTTTTTCATAGTTTCTTGTAAACTGTAGGCGTTATTGTAATATATACTAAGTACTTGTACTTATCATATTGCTATAAACCCAAAAAATGTAGTGTTTTCAATGATTTTAGGCTAGTATCAGTGAAGAGTTGTTTTTTCTACAAATGAAAGTATATTTTCTTTATATCTGTAGGCTAAAGCTTTTTATATTTGCTGCAGACGATATTTTACAAATTAATAGCTAAAAATATGTATTTTTCATAAAATTTATGTATCAAATTTAAGTCTCATAAAAACAACGTTTTTTCACAACAAAAAAGTGTTTTAATGTATTTTGAAAGCCTAAAAATGTCGGAATGTGGACATTATTCAGCATTTTTAGAAGAAATAGAGATAGAGATTAAATAGAGAAATCAAAATGTGAATTATAGCTAATAGCTTTTTATATTTGCTACAACTATATTTTACAAAATTAATATCTAAAAATTGATATTTTTCACAATGAAATTTAGATATCAATTTTAATCTTAAAAACAATGTTTTTGTCAAGAATTATTAATGTATTTTTTGAAATGCTAAATAAATTTTGAAATTTTCCATTATTCAGCACTTTTAACCCAACTATATTTTACAATGTTATGAGCTAAAAGATGATTTTTCATGAAATTTTAGGATATCAATTTTTTCTTAAAAACAACGTTTTTCAAGTGTTTAATGTTTTTTTGAAAGCCTAAAAAATGTCGAATTGACATTATTCAAGCACTTTTACTACAACTAATATTTACAATATTATGAGCTTAAATATGTATTTTCATGTAATTTATGTATCAATTTATTCTGTTAAAACACGTTTTATCAAGTGTTTTTATGTATTTTTGAAGGCTAAAAAAATGTCGAAAATTGCATCATGCAAGCTCTTTTTTTGATAGAGAAATTCAAATGTTGAATAATATGTTGTTGTCGTTATAAATTTGCTATTTTAAATAAACTACTGTAAGCTTATAATGAGGTTTTGAGACTCTATTTGTGATACATTGTATATTATACGTGTTTTTCATAGTTTTCTTCACATTAATTGTAGTGTTATATCATTATAGACATGAATTTACCTTATGATACTGCGTTATACCCACAAAAATGTGTTCTTGCAATGATTTTATGCTAGTTATCGGTGATATATAGGCTGTTTTCCTACAAATTGAAGTCGAACAATCCTTTTTTAGAATAATTTGGCACTTGATAAGGTAGCTTACATTACATTAAGCTAATAAATATTAGAGTAAGAAGGTTATTTATTTTGATATAAAACGTTATATTGGCCACCGTTTTTCATAGTTTCTTGGAACTGTAGCGTTAATGTATATATACAATTAGTGATACTTATTATATTGGCTATAAACCCATAAAATGTAGTGTTTTCAAAATGATTGTAGGCTAGTTATCAGTGATATATAGCTGTTTTCCTCAAATTGAAGTATAAATCCTCTTTTTTGAATGAATTTTGCACCTATAAGTAAGCTTACATTACATTAACATTAAATCGAAGATTCAAGAGGTTATTTTTGTGATTATAACGGTATATTGAACGCGTTTTTTCATAGTTTTCTTCTAAACTGTAGCGTTATTGTATATATACAGGTAGTTTTTCTTATATATTTGCTATAAAACCATAAAATGTATTTTTCAATGATTTTAGCTAGTTTTCAGTGATATATAGCTGTTTTCGCTACAAATTGAAGTAGAAAATCTTCTTTTTTAGATAATTTGCACCTATAAGTAGTTTACATTACTAAGCTATTAAATAGAAGAGTAAGAGGTTATTTATTGTGATATACGGATATTGCAAGCGTTTTTTCAAGTTTTCTTGTACACTGTAGCGTATTGTATATATACAAGTACTTTTTACTTATCTATTGCGAATAAAACAAAAAAATGTAGTTATCAATGTTTTAGCTAGTTTCAGTGAGAGTTGTTTTTTTCTACAAATTGAAGTATATTTCTTTATATCTGTAGCTAACAGCTTTTTATATTTCTGGCAACTATCTTTTACAAATTATAGCTAAAAATAATGTATTTTTCATGTAAATTTATGTATCATTTTACTCTTAAAACAACGTTTTTTTCAAGTGTTCATTTAATGTATTTTTGAAAGCCTAAAAAATATCGAAATTTGAATATTCAGCACTGTACACAACTATATTTAACAATATATGAGGCTTAAATAGTATTTTTCACGTAATTTATGTATCCAATTTTATTCTTTAAAACAACGTTTTTTTAAGTGTTTGTTAATGTATTTTTGAAGGGCTTAAAAAATGTCCGAAATTGACATTTTCAGACTCTTTTTTTGATAGAGACAATTCAAAATGTGAATATAGTTGTTTCGTTAGAAATTGCTATTTTAAACTACTGTAAGCTTATATAGGAGTTTGAGACTCTATATTGTGATAGCAATTGTATAGTATACGTGTTTTTTCATAGTTTCTTCTTAATTGTAGTGTTATATCATTGATCGAAGGAATTTCCTATGAAATGCTTTATAACTCCACAAATGTGTTTTTTTCAATGAATTTTAGCTAGTTCTCGGTGATAATAGCTGTTTTCCTACAAATTGAAGTAAACATCCTTTTTTTAGAATAATTTGCACTTATAGGAACAAAGGTAGCTTACATTACATTAAGCTAATAAATATAAGAGTAAGAGTTATTTATTGTGATATAACGGTATAGTGCACCGTTTTTTCATAGTTTTTCTTGTAAACCTGTAGCGTTATTGTATATATACAAGTAGTGATCCTTTATTATATTGCTTAAACCCATACAATGTAGTGTTTTCAATGATTGTAAGCTAGTTATCGTGATAAAATATTAGGCTGTTTTTTTTTTTTTTCCTACAATTGAAGTATAAAATCCTCTTTTTGAATATTTTGCACTAGAAGTAGCTTACTTACTTAAGCTATTAAATAGAATAGTCCATGAGGTTATTTATTGTGATATAACGGGATATTGCACCGTTTTTCATATTTCTTCTAAACTGTAGCGGGGTTTATTTGGTATATATCCAAGTACTTTTACTTATTATAGTTGCTATAAACGCCATAAAAATGTAGTTTTTTCAATGATTTTAGGCTAGTTTATCAGCTGATAATAGCTGTTTTCCTACAAATTGAAGTATAAAATCCTCTTTTTATAATAATTTGCACCTATAAGTACTTACATTACATTAAGCTATTAAATAAAAAGTAAGGGGTTATTTATTGTGATATAACGGTAATTGCAAGCGTTTTTCATAGTTTCTTGTAAACTGTACTTTTGTATATAACAAATTTTACTTATCATAGCTATAAACCAAAAAAGTATTTTTTTCAATGTTTTAGTAGTTATCAGTGAAGAGTTGTTTTTTCTAAAAATTTAAAGTATTTTCTTTATACTGTAGCTAAATCTTTTTATATTTGCTCAACTATATTTTACAAAATTAAAAGCTAAAAAAATGTATTTTTTATAAATTTAGTACATTTTAAACTTAAAAACAATTTTTTTCAAATTTTTAATGATTTTGAAAGCCAAAAAGTCAAATTTTACTATTCAGCATTTTAAAAAAATTTTTTAAATTTTGAGTTTTAAAAAGATTTTTTATGAAAATTTTTGTATAAATTTTAAAAAAATTTTTAAAAAAGGGGAAAAAAGATTTTTGGGGGGGAAAAAAAAAAAAAAAAAAAAAAAAAGGGAAAAAAAAAAAAAGGGGAAGAAAAGGAAAAAGGTTTTTTAATTTTCATTTTAACATTTAAAATAATTTAAAAACTAAAAAAATTTTTTAAAATTTAAAATTTTTTTTAAAAAAAGTTTTTCATTTTTTTTTTGAGGTAAAAAATTAAAAGAATTTACCCTTTTTTGAAAAATTTTCCCCCAAAATGGTTTCTTATTTTTTGTTTAAAAACCTTTTTTTCTTATAAATAGGTTTCCTCAATTTTTGGGTACAAAATTTTTTTAGGAAAAATTTTTCAATTGTAGGTTTACATTAATGAAGGAATTTTTTAAATAAGCCAACCCCCCCAAAAGGTTTTTTTAATTTTTCTATTACGTATATTGCAACCCTTTTTCAAACCTTTTTTTTAAAAATTTTGCCTTAAAAAACTAATACGAAAAAAAAGGTAAATTATTTATTGTAAAAAAACCTATATTTAAAGGGTTTTTAAGTTTGTAAAATTTCGTTTTTTATATATAGGTTTTTTAAAATTAATATCAAACCCTTGTTGTTTTCAATAATAGTTTT
>JACEEZ010022868.1:0-22046 GCA_016584305.1 Chionoecetes opilio
CAGGGGGGACCCCACTCATGAGCTCGCAGGACACAAGGGGAGCCCCCCGTGAGGGTCTCGCTGTCCCTAACAGCGGGTTTCCCACCCTGGTGTTTGCTACCTTTAACTACCCCTTGGGGGCCCCCCTTGGTCACTGTCTATCCCCAGTGCCAGCGGGGTTCCCCTCCGTCTCACACCAAGGGAGCAAGGGCACAAAGAATCTGCAACAACTTGAGCAACGGGGTAAAAAAAAAGGACCCCCTGGATTTCCCCACTACAACCCTGTGGGGAGCCCCGGGGTTTCACGGGGAATCACAGAACAGTGTTATACTAAAACTAAACAGTTAACACTGTAAACAAGAGCATGGGAGACGAAAGGTCTGTCTGCGCCCCCTGACAAAAAAGGGAAGAAAATTCCCTTGTACAGTCAAGGGATCTGCCACGGGGGTCCCATAATCGATAGAATGGGGGGGAGGAGGGGAAAATTTTCCCTTTCATTTTTCACTCTTCCCAAAAAACCTTGGACCCCGGGGTGATGCAAGAGTATTATATAACCTCAAGGGAGGAGTGACGAGCCTTTTTCATAACCCGTGGTATCTAGCTCTGACCTGTAAAAAAAATTTTTTTAGGTCTATGAAGTGCCGCAAAAATGATTGCGTTCTGACGGGGGGAGGGGGGCTCCTCGCGCCGTACAGCCTGAGCCCCAGGGAACGGTCGGGAGAAAAAGCCCGATGTGGGGGGGATGCTCAGCGAGGCTCCCCAAAAAGGGTTTCGAGACACAAAGTAACCTACGGCCTCATCTATTTTTGGAAAGTCATTATAGATTTTCAAAAAACAAAACCCTTTTTGAAACCCCTCCCAGTCTGAAGAGAGAGCACCATTTTGGGAGACACGGGAAGGGGCGAGGACATGCTTTAAGAGTAGGGGAAATGGTCACTTCCCGAAGAGAATCGGCCCCCTCCCATGAGAAGCGAGGGCGCCGGGACTGCAGATTTATAGGTCAATAGCAGCAATGTTCCCGTCGAGAATGGAAATGTTTTGGGTTCCCCCGGTTTTTAATATTTTTAAGTTTTTCCCATCTAAAGAGTACGAGAAAATCACCGCAAACGATTTCTGGTGGAATCCCCCCCAAAAAAAAGCCACCCATTTCAGTCTCCAAGGAGAAAAAAGGACGGGAAGTGGCGGATAAGACCCTAAAGATTTGGAGAGGTATGTCGTCATTGGAGGCAGATATTTTGAGCAGACAGTGAGGTCTTGGGCAGAGGATACGACCGCTACAGCCGAAAGGGGTGATTGCAGGGGTGACAGTTAAGGGGACACCCGGGGCGATGGAAAAAGGCCACAACCCACTAAAGCCACCCCTGCGGAGGGGGTGTTGGACAGGTAAAACCTGTCGGGCAGAGACCCCTTCCCCGGCCCTATCTTTGTTTTTTGAAAAGATAATTCTGGGTCCAAATCTTTGATGAGAAGGATACCCCTCCCAATTTGCACGAAATCCACGAATTTTCCATTGGGGGATAAAAGATTTTATTTCGGCGTGAATTTGGCAAAAGGGCCTTTAGGGTTTGTAGACGCTGCGTTTTTTGAAACCCCAGCATTTTTTTTCTGTGTTGTAGAAATGGTAAATATTTTTCGTACTTTCCGATGTCGGTTGGGCTGGTACATCCGGGGGTAAAAACGGGGTTCTCATACGGGCCCCGCGGCAGTATAGATACCGATTCCCCAAAGATGCCGTTTTACTTTACGGTGTTTTACCCTTCAAGGGTTTACTGATAGCCCCCGAGAGGGTCTGAAGATTGCTTATAGCAGGCTATCAACGTTGGTGCCAAAATTGTATGCACCTTCGCCATCAGCGTGAGTAGAGCGTGTCGTACGTTTCAGGGGTGGTAAACAGGGAGGATTTGGAGTCAGTCAGTATCCCCCCCCCCATCAGCAGGTGTATTTTTACGCAAGTCCCCCTCTCGCTCAGAAATTTGATATTTAGCCGGAGGGACGCCCACGAGCTAAGGATTTTGGAACTGCGATTTCGCTTCTGAACTCTTATTGGGATGGGGTTTTTGGGAGCCTCTTAGAGGAGGAGTCCTATGTCATTTTTCCCGGGCGGCTGCATACAGAGAGGTGGGGGGAGGCTCTTTATGAGAGGAGTCAGCAGACCACAGAAAAACGGCAGAGCGAGAACTTATTTTTTCTTTGGGATGGAGGGTTGGTTAAAAGAGAATGGGGGGTGGAACGCAGGGGCTATTAGGGTTTAGAAGAAGCAGCAGCATCGCGGAGCGTAGGTCCTGTTCCTCCCCGCCGTTGTCTGTGGGAAAGTTCTCTTCTGGCGCTCCCAAGCTGATAAATTGGGGGTGGCAAATAAAGGGTGTTTTTTCAATTTTTAAGTCCCACACTGTGGGAACTCGGTGGGTGATCAACACGGCAGTGGAAGCAGTGGGATTGCGTACAGTCAGCTGTGGGTGGGAACCCAAAACCCCAGCATCGACCAAGCGAGGAGGGGATTTAAATTTTTTGCCTGCCCAAAAACGTGACTCATAGCACTGATAGGGCGGGCGATAAAGGTTTTTTTTTTAGAGACTGGGGCGATCCTGATGGAAACGGGGGGACTTGATCCCTAGAAGTTAAGTCATGTTTTTCTTTCCCCGACCTTATAGACCTGTGAACTTTTTCCCGGGGCCCTGTTTAGATTTCGCCTCCGAAAAAAAAAAGAGGCAGTTTTGACACGCCTTACGGTATTGAACTTTGGGTGGGTTTGAGGTAGAAAAAAGCTGTCTTCGGTGAGGGAATGTGGGAAAAGCATCCCAGCCTGAGTAAGGTCTTTTTCTCGATTAGAAACCCCCCGCCATCCTTTTCAGGGGCCTTCCGGGGTCATTCCCAATTTTTTTTCTAAGTACCCCGCGGCAAGGAAAAAGTTGCCCCCACTTTCCCTTATAATAAGCCCCGTACCCAAGAAGGGGTAGGCGGGCGGGGAAAGGGGGAGTAGGTGTTGTAGTTTTCTCAAAAGGTTTGGGGGTGGTCACAGGGCCCTCTCCCAAATTTTGGAGCGAATGAGTTCGGGTTGTAATGTTCGCTCCCAATTTTCCCTCTTTTTGGCTTCCTATAAACAGGGAAGATCATCGCCGAGCAAAAATTTTTGTAGCACCTATTTT
This sequence comes from Chionoecetes opilio, assembly GCA_016584305.1. NCBI lineage: Eukaryota > Metazoa > Arthropoda > Malacostraca > Decapoda > Majidae > Chionoecetes > Chionoecetes opilio. The sequence continues at coordinate 3,126 of JACEEZ010022868.1, forward strand.
ATTTTCCCTTGTCATCATAAAAAGACGGATGCGGCGAAACCCCACCAAAGCCCTTTAAAAATATCATGTAATGTCGTATGACAAAGGCCCGGGACACGTTGGACGAAAACAAAGGTGTCCGACGAACAAAAGTAGAAGGCCCCCAGGGCCCGGCTCGTCTCTAACCCTCTGCTCCCCTTTTGCGGGGACCCCCAGACCGGGGGGTGAGGAGGAGGAAGGGGCGGGCCCCCTTTGTGCCACGTCGGGCCCGGAAAGGGGAAAATGGCAATGTGAGAGGATTCAAGGGGAGAAGTCGAGGACAAGCGGCGTCAGGGAGAGAGGCAGGCCGGGGTAAATTTTTTGTTTTTATCATAAAACAAAATTACTTCACTCCCCCACGCCCCCACCCACCACGGACCCCCCAAGAGGGGAAGGTCTGTTGGGGGAAGGACCTCCCCAACAGCCAAGGGTAGCAGGGGAATATCGCTTCGGTTGCCCAGTGTGGTGGCAGCGCGGGACCCATGCGGTGCCCACCCGGGGAGCCTCCGCTTTGGGCCCCAGCCAAGCAGAACCCGCCGATTGATCCCGCGGGGCCACAATGGACCTCCCGTCTTACCCCCAACCCCCCCACCAAAGAAGCGTGTTTCCACCGAAGGGGAAATACAACCCCCCCCGCGATGGGCTCAACTTAGATAGAGGGGCGCGCGGGGAATATACAGGAGCCACGCACGGAAACCGGGGGACAGAGCGTGAAGTATAAAAGGAAGAAGAAGCGTGAGACGGAAGAGAAGGGGTCTCACCGGGCCTAGAATCGCCCTAAGAAAGGAGGGAGAAAGGGGGGAGGAAGCAAAAAAGGCGACATCACGGGAAAAGGCTCCACCTCCCAGTGACGAAGGGGAGCACTTGGTCCACGAGGCCGACGGCCACCGAACCCAACAATGGCAGGCAGGCGCCAGAGTAGGTGGCGCCGTCGACCACGCTTCAACCCCCGCCACCACGACAAGGTGACTCCCCACAGCGGGGATGAAGATAAAGATCAGACAACAAAGAATCTTTTCTGAAAAGTTCATGGATCTACTGAGCCCTTCTCACAATCACAGAGAATTGGAAGAGTTCAGAATAACTAAATTGCACACTAAGAGCCATTGAAGCTCATAAACCCTTGACAGAGTCGGGACTGGATGGTCAGTATCATGATAGGGAAAAAAACTACCGACCAGGATGCGAGACCGCTTAAATCAGAGGTACAATAGTAATTACTTCACGGTAAAGCAAATAGAGGAGGGATTATTACAAGAGTGCAAACATTGAAGGTTTTGAGCAGGAACACCCCCACAGGGAGATTGAGATAAACTAGACCTAAAGGAATCAGCAATATCAGCCACCTTTAGAGTTTAAAGAGCCCTCATTGGTGGGTAGTTATCCCGCTCCTACTAAAGTTACGATGGGAAGAAAAACCCGGTAGATAAGTTTCAAAACTAGCCACCCGGTAAACCCCCACTAAGACTACTCAAAGAACAGGTCCCATTACTAAATATAGGGTTATACCCAGTGAAGTCAGAAAAAATGTGCTTTCTGCGAGGAAGAACATCCACCTCCACTTGTAATATATACCAGATATTCCATAGGCTAAAAAAGGTTAATGGACCTGGGAAAACTGCCTAAACTGCCTTAGTGGTAAACATGCAATACAAGCCTGTCCAAATTAGTCTGGGTATTTGTAAGAAGTGTAGAAAATCCATCATCACATAGCCTTATGTCCTAATTGTGATGTGAGAACAGACCCTACGGTCGTTAAAATGGCAGTAACTAGTATGAGTAGTTCATCCGCGACCCTACGGCAGAATTGAAGGTGAGCCACAATGGTAATTCAGCCATTGTGAAAACAATTTTTGGCAGTGGTGCACAAAGATAAATTTATTAGTGAAGAGATAGTTGATTTTTACAACTACCTATAATTAGCAAGGTAAACTTACCCATTTCGGGCTTTCTGGCCAACAAAGAAGCTCAACGTTTTGACATTGTTCGACCACTAGTCCAATTAGGAAATTATAAATTTAGGGTAGCTGCGTAGTTAATAACATCGGTAAAAATTAAACCCTGTAAAAGGACAAAAATCTACAGCTGAAATGTTGAAAGAGAAATGTGTTAGACTAGTTAAAAATCCCTTTTGGGGATGTTGATGGCCCCTCCCAAATTTTATAATAGGCGCTGATTTTTTTGGGCGATTCATAACTAAGGTCATCAAAGGATATAACATTTCCATGTTCACCAGTGCCAGGGGGGATGTTATAAGGGGACTATCCCACAAACCATCACCAGCCTGAACAAGAGGAAGCATTCCTAGTCATGAAACAACCTCTCTTGGTTGCTAGAATAGGAACTTCATTAGTCCCCAAATCAATCAATGGGGTTATTGGAAAAAGGGGGATATCCCGTGCATAAATTATGGGATCTAGAACTATCGGTATCATACCTGAACAGTTACCTAAAGAGGATCAAAATTACTATAGATCACTATGACCCACACTGTAAAATTATGTAAATGGTAAATATGAAGTAGTACCTTGGCAAATAAATGCCCCTGTGTTCCCTTCCAAATTTATCACATAGTTAACAGCCAAATTAAATGGTTCAATAAGAAAACTGAAAAAAAAATCAGTCTAAATTGGAGTGCATGATAAGATCATTCAAGATCAATTAAAGGATGCTTTATCGAAAAACTGGACGGAGCAGTAAATCATAATATAGGACATTATTTACCCCACCATGCAGTGGCCAAAGATTCATCAACCACCCCCCATTAAAATAGTTTTCAATTGTTCAAAAGTAAAACAAGTTACTAGCTTAAATGACTGCCTTCAGACAGGACCGAATCTCTTGCCCAATCTAGGAGATGTCCTATTTAAAATTCAGAACAGATAAATTGCCTAGTGGCTGATATATCTAAGGTTTTTACTAAGATTAGGTCTAAGGGAAGAAGACAGAAATTCACAAATTTCCCTATGGCCTGAAAATATATCTCAGGAAGATAGCTCCTTAGCCACATATGGGTTTAAGTCAGTTCTGTTTGGTTCTTGCTCAAGCCCCTTTTTTTTAAATAAAAAAATTTCAGTACTATTTTAAGGGTTCTGATAGCCAGAATTAGGAAGAACTTCTATATGGATAATTGCAGGGGACGATAAATCAGAAGGAAGAAAACTAATACAAATTTATAACCTGGCTAATAAAGAGTGCAGGAAGGCCAGCCTCCCTTACAGATTTGGAATACTAATTTTCCAAGGCTAGAAGGGATAATCAGGAAGGATTTCCTTAATTATACGCCACCAGAGGTCCAATCAGTGTTAGGTTATGGTGGAATGTAAAAACTGATTAACTAAGATTAAAGTGTCCAGATTTTTCTCATGTAGTCCTAACAAAGAAAAACACTCTTAAGTCAGGTTCAGCCAAGTATTTAACCCCTGGGCATAGTGAGCCCAAAAAACTATCAGGGGAAATGTCTTATACAAAAGGTCTGGGAGAACACCTCGTTTGGGATACCCCCCTTGATGGGAAATATAAAACAGAATGGGAGACTATAAAATCTGAGTTCAAAAAGATAAATGAAGTTCACATAAGTAGGAGAATAAATACTGATGGGCGACAACCCCAGCAACTACACATTTTTGTGATGCTTCAAAAAGTGCATACGGTGCAGTAGCTTATCTTAAAGCAGGAGAGGAATGTAATTTGATTTTGTCTCAGGCTTGGATTGCCCCAATTAAGCCTAGCACCTTGCCTCAAATGGAGCTGACTGCATTAGAATTAGGCACTAAATTAGCACAATATCTAAGTAATTTATTACAAATTGGTGAGGATATATGTGGACCGATAGTGAAATTTGCCTATATGGTTAGTGAAAAATAACACAAAAAAATTTCCCTTTTGTAAGGAATCGTGTTGGTAAGATAAAGACTTAGGTTCCCCATTTCACTATAATCATGTTGCTACCAAGGAAAAACCCAGCTGAATTTTGTCCAGAGGAACAACTATCCTCAACTAAATACAGGATTATGGTTTAAAAGGTCCTACTTGGCTGAAAAATAATGAATGGCCTAATCAAAGGTCTATAGTAAGTCAGACATATCAGAAGATATAATTATGGGAACCTATATTGATCCCAGACCGTTAGGATATAAAAGGTTTTCCTTATCAAGCAAACTATTAAAGACTACTAAATTGGTCTTTAAATTCATTAAGAGGAACTTCGATCCTTTTAAATTTGGGTAAGCAATACAAAAGCAGGAATTCTGAGAATATCAGCTCTTAGCCTCGGCCAGCCCCGTAGGAACAAACTTATAAATCATTGGTCTTTTACCCAGAATGAGGGCATCATTAGTGTCCGAGGAGAATTTGGGTGGCTGATCTTCCGAAAACCTCAAAACCATGCTAATTCCCAAACGTCATCATCTTACTAAATTGCTAGGGATAATCTCATGGGAACTCTTACATAGCGGAATGGCTGACACATTAACCTATCCAGGAGGGAATTTGGATACCGCAGGGTAAAACAGGAAATTAAATACTACCCAAATCTTGTATCAAAAGAAGAGATGAGGGAAAATGACACCCATCCGGGCCCCTGAACTCCACGGTCGAGTACAATTTTTAAAACCATTGAGGTAGCGGTGTTGGGCTATACTTGGGCAAAATTATTACAGGCATAGACCCTGGGATACCGGACTGCGACGGAATATCGGCCTGGCTGCACCATGGGCCTGAACTGCCCCGAAGTCGGAGGGCCCCTCGGGTTCATATATATATAATCATATATATATATATATTATAATTATAAATATAATATATATATTATAATATATATATATATATATATATATATTTATATATATAATAAATATATATATATATAAATATATTATAATATATATAATATATTATATATATTATATATATATATATATCTATATATATTATTATATATTATATTTATCTATATATATATTATAATATACTATATATTTTTATATATATAAAATATATAATCATATAGATTTTACATATAATGATTATATTAATTTCGTAATTTTGTTTAAATATTATCAAATAAAAAAATAAAACCCTCGTAAAGAAGATTACAGTAACTTAGATATTTACTTAATCTTCGCTAAAATTTGCGATCAACTTATCATAAGGATCAATAAACGAATTTTTAGCTATGCATACGTATCTGTAAATAAATTAGAAACTATGCATAAAATTCTGCGTAAATTTAATAATAAAATCATAATCGTTAATTTCCATTTATAGTTTTTATTGTTTAAGTAATTTTTAATGTGCAATTTCATTTATGAAAAGAATAAAAATATAAATAAATCATAACGGAAATTACCGATGATGATATATTATTTTTTTAAACGCTAATTTAGCATAGCCTAATTATTATCAGAAACGAAATATAGCCAATAAAAGCTATATAAAGTGCGCTTCAAGATACCCTTCAGATAAAATTGACTCGCAAAGTTTTAAATGGGGAAGATTAAATGATTTATCAGTGATATTTGCTTCATGTCTTGTAAAGGCATTCTTTAGGTCCTTCTGTTTTTATTGATAAATTTAAGAAAAACATTTCAGAAGGTTTACCAGTATATCATATATACTGATAAAAACCCGTCTATTGTAGTCATAGGGCCACTATATCTCTTGCGGCGCCCGCAGGCCCCTATGCAGCCCCGCAATTCAAAACATTGCGCGTGTGCAGTCCAGGTATCAGTGGTCTATGTTACAGGAGATAATGTCCTCCCAGAAAGTATAATGTCTGCTTATTCACTTGCACCTCTACAAGGGCTGTTCCCTTTAGAAATAGCTGATGATTTAAGTGCCGGAACTTTATTCAAGTGTTCGGCGGTTGTGGCTCGGCGGTCGTGTCCTCGGCGATTGATTAGTGATAATGCTACTAACTTCGTAGGAGCCTTCCCCATATTGTTAGAAATATTAAATCATCCATCAGTACAAAAATCTGTAGAGTTAAGGAAATGCTCATGGACTTTACTACCCTTAGAGCTCCTTGGCAAAATGGTTTCACAGAGAGAATGATTGGCATAGTTAAGTCTTGTCTTAGGAAAACTCTCCACAAGACAAAGATAGGTCTAGAAGACCTGAAAACCATAGTGACTGAGATTGCGACCCGTATCAATAACCGACCCTTAAACCTACTTAGATGATTCATCAGTAAATATAGAAGCTCTTACTCCCTCACATTAAATTATGGGAGAAGACTGGAACCCTTTCCTTTAATAGAAACAAGCGAAAGATATACAAGATCCTACAATAAATGACCCGGCTCAACATCTCCGGGAAGGTTATCACACCTTAAGTAAAATTTTAAGGTCATGGGATAAGAAGCATTGGAGTGCAGATTATTTACTAAATCTAAGGGCAAAGTTTTATGGGGCTCAACAGCCAGAAAATCAAAGTCCAATTAAAGTAGGAGATATAGTAATCCTTAGAGGAGATATGCCTCGTTCGCAATGGCCTCTAGGAAAAATAGGAAAAATTGCATACTGATGGAAAGGGGATTGTGAGGTCAGTGGAGTTACTAGTGAGGGGACAACGATGTGTGCGGACGGTAAATAATTTGATTCCCCTAGAGTTAGCTGAAGAGGTAAAGGAGGATTCTAAATCTGCGTCTTGGCAGGCCAACTTAGGGGATTCCCGACCTCGGAGGCAAGCTGCTTTAAAGTGTAAAACCACTTGGAGAAACCTCATAAAAGGGAGTCAAATTACCTGAAGCAAACCTTCATTTTTCGCCGGCCCCCAGTTGTGGAAATTATCCACTAAAACCGCTCTCTAATTAGGAGAATGGTATGGTGGAATTTGACGCCTCCCCTGTCAAAAAAGGAGACGAGTAAAAATTCCACCTATGTATATATTATTTTAAAATTGGGTATAAATTAAGATGCAGTAAATATAGTAATATAATTCTGGTGGTAATCACTAGTACCACAATTAATCAAAGAGTTAACATAATATAAGAATTGTGAAGATACAATATTGGAACCTCATACGTGGCGGTTCCAATCTCGAGCCCATCTGATCAGAGATTTTCAGTGAAGGCGATCATTCACGTATTAAACCCTACACGATTAAGGTGTAGCGACTCTCTTGATTGTACACTAAGGTGTAGTCACGCTCATCTTAATATGATTGAGCCATAACCGATCAATCGGTTAAAGCAAGGACGAGGTGGTAAAAGCACCACAACAGTGCCGCGCCGCGCCAGGTAACTGTGGAAAGTTTACCTTGGCACCCCCGCGGCCTACCACCATCGCCGCCATTACGTGCACCATACCACAATTATCAGCGCCCTACAGCGACTACCACCACTCCCTCAAATAATAACACTGGGGAACAATTTGAAAGAAAAAAAAATTGTTGAGTTAGATTTTTGAGCTTATTAGACTAAAATTGGCATGCTGATTCCAAATCTGTAGTCAGTTTTTTCTAGCACGTCAAGTTTTTTCTTCACAGCTTACCCTCCAGGTAAGCAAAATTCCACTTGTGAGCTGTAGTAAAAACTTGCCAGCTGATTACGATTTGACTCATCGAGAGCTATGTGGCAACTTGTTTGTGCAGTTACAATTGAGACAGTGCGGTGAGAGGTGTGTGCAGCTCCCAATAGGTCAGTACTATCAATATCTGCAAACAGAAAGCTAGGATAGTAGGAATTAGGAGGATTTGTTATGGCTTTTCTCTTAACCTTGTAACAACATACCATTGTCATTTCTATTTCGTTTTATGCTGTTTTTGTTTTGTTTTCAAAGCTTGTAACTATTCCAGCTTAGTGTTTATTTACATAGGTATATATTTCTTTTGTTTCAGATCATGTCTGCTCCTGCTACGTCTCGTCGTAAATGCCTAAACAACCCTGACTCCTTCTGCTATATATGTGGTAGTTTCACCATTCCAAGTCAGAGGGCAAGCATCAGCGTATTGTCAAACAAGCATATTTCGCATATTTAAAGTGAAACTCGGTGATCAAGACAAGCTATGGGCCCCTCACAAAGTGTGCAAGCAGTGTGTCGAGAGATTACGGATGTGGACCAAAGGAACACGTGAAAAGTTGGCATTTGGTATCCCCATGGTTTGGCGTGAGCAAAAAGATCATTCCACAGACTGTTACTTTTGTTTAGTGAAAACATCAGGATTTAACAAGAAAAATAAAAGTAAAATAGAATATCCTAATCTACCGTCAGCTATAAGACCAATGCCTCATTCAGCTGAAATTCCAGTGCCAGTTTTCGAACAACTACCTCCTCTAGAAGATCTGAGTGATGTTGAAGAACGCAGTGACAGCAATGATGCAGATTTTGACATTCACGAGGATTCAGTTCGTAGGGGATTTGATCAGCACGAGTTGAATGATTTAGCACGTGATTTGGGCCTATCCAAAAAAACTTCAGAAATACTAGCATCAAGACTGAACGAGAAAAACATACTTGAACGAGGAGTGAAGGTATCATACTTTCGAACCAGAGAAAGTACATTTCTGCAGTACTTTCGAAGTGCCAACGGTTTTGTGTTTTGCCATAACATTCCTGGTTTACTGAAGGAATTAGGGCTTTCAATCTACAATCCAAATGAATGGCGATTGTTTATTGATAGCTCAAAGCGGAGCTTGAAGTGTGTCCTTCTACACAATGGCAATTTGTTTGGCGCAGTCCCTATTGGGCATTCGGTCTGTCTTCGTGAAGAATATGGAGATGTAAAGAGAGTCATTGAGTAGTGCAATATGACGAACACAATTGGATCATCTGTGTTGACCTTAAAATGGTGTCCTTCCTTCTTGGTCAACAACGTGGATACACAAAGTATCCCTGCTTTCTCTGTATGTGGGATAGCAGAGCTCGAGAGAAGCATTGGGTTCAGACGAATTGGCCTCCGAGATCTGATCTTAAACCTGGAGATCCTAACATTGTACATGAGCCACTTGTTGACAGGAAGAAAATAATATTCCCACCTCTGCACATAAAACTAGGTCTCATGAAACAATTTGTAAAAGCATTGTCAACTGATGGCGACTGTTTGAAGTACATCATCTTGGCATTTCCTGGACTGTCAATTGAAAAAAATCAAGGCCGGTGTGTTTGATGGTCCACTAATTCGACAGCTCATCAAAGATGAACATTTCAACGGTACTATGTCAGACCTTGAAAAGAATGCTTGGCTATCATTCAAAGACGTCGTCAAGAACTTTCTTGGAAATACACGTGCAAGTAATTACACAGAAATTGTTCAGAAACTATTGGAGAGCTACAAAGCGCTTGGTTGCAACATGAGTATTAAAGTAATCGTCAGACCCAATTTTTTTTTGCCGAATTATGTTGAATTCAAAACACCTAATCCACCAAAAATAATTGATTCCAGGCCTTATTTCCGTAAAAACACAGGCTTTGTAAAAAGCGCGCGAAAAAAAAAATCTTCCCTCCAACAGGGCTACGACTGTTATTGATGACGTCAGAACAGGGGCGCCCGCAGACACTCTGTCTGACACTGTCGGCAAATGTTATGATGAGCGATTGTACTTCGGTGTCAGACAGTGAATCTGTCGCTGTGACAGATCTAGAGAACGATGCTCAATCTGACACCGAAAGAAATGACGCTGGTCGCGTATACTATGAGGAAAACGAACCTCAGATTGTCATGGAATCTATGTTTGAGCCCGAGTACGAGGTGGATGAACAGGTGTTAGCAGAGCCTGAGGTTCAGCAGGAGGACCTGGCACTTCTCCAAAACATGGATTGGTAAATAAGGTTAAACCATGTGTGGTGTGGGAATCACAATGAAGGTACTTTCGAGAAAATCCTATGGTTAGTTTTGGAGCTACAGTCAAACGTCATTACTCGGAAACCACATACTAGCATTAACTACAGCATAGAGTTGGAAAATATGCGGGCGGGAAGGCAGAAAGTGTGACAGCCACACCACCACAGGGTCTCTCACCACAGGGCACGCCCACTCCACAACTGGTTTACTTGGTCTTGTTAAGAGGCAAAGCCTCACAGTCGTGGTGGTCCACCGCTGCTGCCAGTCCTGGCGTTCCTGTCTAACAGGGCCACCTGGTTGGTATAGTGTTGGACTGAGTCACTGTCTTCCGTTGGGGCGCCGTTTCTCAACACAACTGCTCGCCCCAACACACTATAGGCGTGTATCACCCTACACACGCCACTCCTTTCCGTGTGCAAACTTTTCTCGAAAGGCACAGCTGTCTTGCTGCACCCATAAAGGATGCATGCATGTGGCATATAGCAAAAAATATCTATCAGAAACACCCAAATATATTCAAGTACTATATTTATCTCTGTGTTTACGTGCCTCTCTGATCAGCGCGGGAAGATGAGCCTCCCTGATGGTACGTCACCGAGCCTGAGCCTGAGCGTCTGCAAACCTTGAGAGCGTTTGAAAACTCGGGGAATTTGCAGATTTTGATTGCGGATTATTTAAAAAACGGCTGACTGAATACAAAAAGTGACGACGTGTTGTTGATATACTCGTTAATGGCTATGATTTGATTGCATTAAATCAGGAATGATGAAATGGTCTGGGCGATTACTTTAAAGTACATTTTTTGCATAGCCATCTTGCCAACTTTCCGGAAAATCTTGGTGCTGCTAGCGACGAGCAAGGTGAACGATTTCACCAAGATTTGAAGGTTATGGAAGAACGTTACCAGGGTAGATGGGATGTGCATATGATGGCTGACTATTGTTGGAGCATCAAACGCGATAGTCCTCAAGTTGAACACTCCAGACAAAGCTACAAACGTAAATTTTACCTTAACCTGCACACAATTATAGCCTTATCCTTTCTAAAAACATGATAATGTTAAATAAACATTCTATTCATGCCTATTTCTTTCATTTTCATTGTATGTTAACATTTGCAACTTTTTATAAAATAAGCACTGTTACTGTTATGTACAGTATTTTTCATATTTTTTAAGAAAACGAAAATCCTACAGTTCAAAAACTTGACGTGATAGAGAAAAACTGAGATCAGTTTTGATTCAGCACCCAAAAAATATAATAACAAGTGTCAGACCTAACTCAACAAAAATTTGTTCCCCAGTGTAATCAAGCCTTCAAATCATGAACCCATATACCACTACTGAGTATACCTTAGTTAGCGTCTAAATAGGGTATAATTGCAGTCTAGGTAGTTTCTGGGTTAATAGCAAGGTGAGTTCATATCAATTATTACTATAATTTCAACAAGATGTATTCACGCACTTGAAACGAGTTGAACATCTCCATCCAAGGAAGAATGCTGAACATGATAACTGTCAGAGAAGTTATTTGCTTACCCAGAAACTTCCAATTTGGATAGGGCGCATTGAAGAAGGGAATTTTGTTAAGTTTCCTTCTTTAGATGAGGCTGCTTTGCAGAGGAAGTGTCCATCGTTACTGAAGTGAAAGAGCATTTTTTGCAAGGGCTCATTCACTCCTTCCAGGGATACTTTCACCATGGAGAGGTTTCTGTGGCACAGAGATGGATACGGGATCCATATAATGTTCAACTGGATTCCATGGATAACAGTAATATGTTGAAAGATGATTTGTGAGCTGCAGGCCAACGACATATTCCAAATCGTTGAATCAATGCAGCAGATATGTTGGTGTGCACAACTCAACATTCCACAGTTAGCAAGCAGGTATTGGCCATTGCACACGTTCTATGNCTATATATGCATTAAATCAGGAATGATGAAATGGTCTGGCGATTACTTTAAGTACATTTTTGCATAGCCATCTTGCCAACTTTCCGGAAAATCTTGGTGCTGCTAGCGACGAGCAAGGTGAACGATTTCACCAAGATTTGAAGGTTATGGAAGAACGTTACCAGGGTAGATGGGATGTGCATATGATGGCTGACTATTGTTGGAGCATCAAACGCGATAGTCCTCAAGTTGAACACTCCAGACAAAGCTACAAACGTAAATTTTTACCTTAACCTGCACACAATTATAGCCTTATCCTTTCTAAAAACATGATAATGTTAAATAAACATTCTATTCATGCCTATTTCTTTCATTTTTCATTGTATGTAACATTTGCAACTTTTTTAAAATAAGCACTGTTACTGTTATGTACAGTATTTTTCATATTTTTTAAGAAAACGAAAATCCTACAGTTCAAAAACTTGACGTGATAGAGAAAACTGAGATCAGTTTTTGATTCAGCACCAAAAATTACTTAATAACAAGTGTCAGACCTAACTCAACAAAAATTTGTTCCCCAGTGTAATCAAGCCTTCAAATCATGAACCCATATACCACTACTGAGTATACCTTAGTTAGCGTCTAAATAGGGTATAATTGCAGTCTAGGTAGTTCTTGGGTTAATAGAAAGGGTTTGAGTTCATATCAATTATTACTATAATTTCAACAAGATGTATTCACGCACTTGAACGAGTTGAACATCTCCATCCAAGGAAGAATGCTGAACATGATAACTGTCAGAGAAGTTATTTGCCTTTCCCAGAAACTTCCAATTTGGATAGGGCGCATTGAAGAAGGGAATTTTGTTAAGTTTCCTTCTTTAGATGAGGCTGCTTTTGCAGAGGAAGTGTCCATCGTTACTGAAGTGAAAGAGCATTTTTTGCAAGGCTCATTCACTCCTTCCAGGGATACTTTCACCATGGAGAGGTTTCTGTGGCACAGAGATGGATACGGGATCCATATAATGTTCAACCTGGATTCCATGGATAACAGTAATATGTTGAAAGATGATCTTGTTGAGCTGCAGGCCAACGACATATTCCAATGCAGTTTGAATCAATGCAGCTAGATATGTTTTGGTGTGCACAACTCAAACATTCCCACAGTTAGCAGAAAGAGCTCTGGAGGTCATTGTGCCATTTGCAACCACGTTTTTTATGCGTTTTTCAACACAACTACCTCAAAACAAAGGTTAGGAACCGTCTGGATGCAAGTGACGGGATGCGTGTGCCACTTCGGGAACCTCGCTTTTAATCATCATAATTGAAATGCAACAACAAAAGAGTCACTAAAATGTAACTTTGTGTACTATGTAGTATTGTAGTTAGTGAATAAAAGGTTCGTTACTCTAATTATACTTTTTTTCTGATCGGGGTTACGAGACAAGTTATGAGATCTCAAAGGGTACGAGCACTAACAAATGTTAAGAACCACTGAACTAGAAAGAGACCATGAACTAGAGAGACCACTGAACTAGAGAGACCAATGAACTAGAGAGACCACTGGCGAAAAAAAAAACCGCTTGTAAGTCCCAAAAGAAAAAGATACTAAAGGAATACAGACCCCTGGATCAATTTTAGATCAGCATGATGATTAATCATGACAAAAGGATAAAACCTTATTTATTTGTTATTATTTTCATAATGATTTACCTTCACCATGTTCACAGTCTGGTTTAACTTTGGTCTTCTTAGTACATGCAAGGGACAGTCGTTCTCGGGGACATGGTCTTTCCAACTGGATGGGTTCGGAAGACTGACGCCGTAAGAAATAAGTGTCACTATTCCAGTAGAACACAGTGACAAGAGTAAGAAGTCAGAGACACAGGCTGCCTGTGACGAGTTATATTTGTCGGCCTCCTCGTAACCAATCCATCCATCGGGTACTGCTACTACATAGCCCCCGTGTGTGTATGTAATACATTATACGTTATAAAGTGTGTAAAATTGTGGGTTACGCTGTGCACGTTGCATACAGTTGTCGTGCACAAAACTGTTTTTGGCATTTGGCGGTCTAAATACTGGATTGAGAGCGGATTTGGAACGTGATGACAGGATTTTTGGAGCTACAACTTTGCTACCTTTGACTTTTCCCGTATCTATACGGGAAATGCGTTCTTTACTATCAAAAACAAACCCCAAAACTGTTTTTTGACTTGGTAGGGTTCTGTGAGAAAAATATATAGAACAACTAATATTGTTCTTCGCAAGATGTACAATTGGTATTGAGATCATTTTACGTCTGTATGACAAAAATACTCGACCAATTTTTTGGCAGCTTAAAGTGATCAGAATACTACCTTTATTGCGTTTCCCTATTTTTTACTATGAAACTATTGACCCTAAACCAAAAATGGCATGACTATTTTTTGTTAAGCTCAACCATATCTACCATAAGCATGTATCAGTTTCTTTTTTGCTTATACAGACTTTTAGACATAACAGTTTTTATATTTTGCGCACCCATGTGCCATTCAATTACCAGCAGCCATAACCACTGTATACCTGGACTGCGCACGGAATATCGGCCTGTCGCACAAGGGCTGAAGTCGGAGGGCCGCTCGGATTCATATATATATATATATATATATATATATATACTATATATATATATATTATATATATACTGATCATATAGACTGGTTTATCAGTATATATGATATACTGTAATCTTCGTAAATGTTTGTTCTATAATATTATCAAATAAAAAACAGTAAAACACGCTAAAGAAATGCCATTACGAGACTCTGAAGAAATATGTATGAACTTAATATTCACTTCAACTCTTCGTTATTTAAAACTTTGCAAGTCAACTTTTATCATGAAGGATATCAATAGAAGCGCAATTTTATTAGCTTTCCATTGCTATATTTCGTTATCTGATAAATGAATTAGAACCATGCATAAATTAGCGTTAACTAAATAAATAAAATCATCAATCGGGTAATTTTCCCGATTGATGATGTTATTTAGTTAGTCAACGCTAATTTATACACGGTACTAATTCATTTATCAGAAAACGAAATATATAAGTCAATAAATAACATCAATCGGGAAAATTACCCGATTGATGATTTTATTTATTTAGTTAACGCTAATTTATGCATGGTTCTAATTAATTTATCAGATAACGAAATATAGCAATGGAAAGCTAATAACATTGCGCTTCTCTTGATACTCTTCATTATAAAAGTTGACTCGCCAAGTTTTAAATGGCGAAGAGTTAAGTGAATGCATATTTCTTCATAGTCTCGTAATGGCATTTCTTTAGAATGTTTTACTGTTTTTTATTTGATAATATTATAGAACAAACATTTACGAAGATTACAGTATATCATATATACTAATAAACCAGTCTATATGATAGTCCATAGACCACTATATCTCTTTGCCGGGCGCCCCGCAGGCCCGTATGCAGCCCCGCAATTCAAAACATTGTCGCGTGAACAGTCCAGGTATAAAGTGGTCTATGCAGCAGCTTATTGATGCACCATACATATATCTTATCTTTCATCCGTCTAACATATTGTTTATGTCTTGATGGAGACCTTGTCTGCAGGAATCGTATTCCATTTTGAAAAATGTTCATTTCTTATTCGCAAGAATTTTACGCATGTATGCAGTTTTCCCATGATTTCAGGAATATTTATTTCGGGTAATATGCCCATAAAAAAAAAAATATTCGGTCATTTATCAATGGAATTTAAATTTGCTTATACCACAGGGAAGCTTGTTGAAATCTGGATTTTGTTGCACTCCATAACGTTTTCTCGTAGCAATTACTGTTCTTGAGATATTATGGACACATTGCTTCCCCCCATTTTCCGCAGCCTCGTACTGATACATTCCACCGCTAACGTTTTTTTTTTTTTTCCGAACAAATGCGCTTCAGTCTCTCTGCTCGGGGGAGAATTCACGAAGCACTTTAGCACCTTTTTTTGGTAGGAAGTCCGACGTCGGTAGTAACACGAACCCACAGCGCGGAAAAGTAGTAGGTTTGGTAGTAAACGTGCAAACTGGCCAACGACTGCTCGAGACTGGTATTAGCAGAGGTAGGAAGTCTCCAGGCTCGCTTATAATTGCTTGGTATGCTATGAAATATCATTTCTTTAGGTGAATGTAGACATATGATTGCATTTGGATGGATATTATTCATATATATGAGTAAAGAGATGAAATACAAGCAAGGGACTTATCCACGTCTGGCAGTGCGGCCTTCGGCAGCAGCAACAGCAGCATGAAGCCCGTGAGGTGGATATCAACACCCAAGGGAGATAGATGTCTTTGGTAATATTTAGTAGGGGAGCGAGAACCCCTTGAGGAATCCTATGATCCCTGGTGACATCCTATGGTGCTATCACAAGCGTGAGAGCTGACTGTCTTCTTCAGGAAGGCACAGGTGAGGCGGATGACGGCGGGTTTTTACTCAAAACTTTTGAGAGTGGCGGCTGGAGCCGCTACCCTCATCCGCCATGGTAGGTTTGGGCAGGATTAAACGTCTTATTACTCGTTATTATACAACTTGGTGATTATGGTGAGATGTTGCATACACGTGTCATTATCTAAATCCATGTAGCACCGTGTGTCACCTTAGATATGGGTGATTTAAAGATGTTATGATGAGGTGACTGCTGGCGGGGCAGTGAGTGACAGAGAAATTCTTGCGGCGGGGCCGCCCCATAACACAAATGTTCACTATTTCAACCCACATACACACCTTCTACCACCAAAACACTAGCAACACAGGCTCCTTACTTATATATCTTACTATCTGATACATTAAAACTCCTTAAGACGCAAGCATTCCAGATAAAACTAGAATTATTTTGAGATGACGGGGACAGAAGGCGGAGAGAGGCAGTCTGACATGCCATTCTTGCCCGGAAATATGTCTCTCTGACTTGTGATTGGTCGATAAGTTTTAAAAACAAAACTGTCATTGGCTGGTGACTGATGAAGAGCTTGATGACGTCATTACTCGCCTTAGCCAGTCAGCGCCTTCCTACCCGTTTACTATCTTACCGAGGGAGGCTTTGTGGCTTCCGTAGTAAGGACAAGTAGTATCTAGGTAGTGGGAGAGCAGGTCTTTGCTGGCGATACTGTCTCCATTATTGGGTTCCCGCCCCGGTCAGTACATACCAGGCAGTCGGAGCGTATATTGTACACACCCTCTCGCGCTATAGATATATGAATTATGGAACAACATCCGCGCATGTTATTCATTCAACCTCTGAAATACCTACTATTTAGATAAATATACCTAGCGACCAATCCTCGTGTTACATCCAAGACTGCTCGTTATAAGATTCGATATGATTACTTTACAGATATAGCATTTTTGTTCTTTTAATTTACTACCTTTACAGCAGATATAGGCCTTCAGTGTTACCCTCTAGCTTTTATAATTGCAACTTGGTATATATTGCAAGTTTGTGATTTCCCCCTGCAACAATATTCATCTTATTAATACATTTTATTCTTATTACTTTATACTTCGTAGAGGACTGGCCAATGGCAGAAAAAAAAGTAATACGTGGCACCGCTCATTGTCAGGCAATATAAGGACCAACAAGTCTGTGACATAATATTCCTTTGTATATTCTTCCTTCTGGAGTAGGAAGCATCGCGTAGGCCTCCAAGGACACCTTCCCTGGCTCCTCTCCTGCCCAGGCTTCCGGCACTCCAGTTTTCTAATGAATTAGTGATGAGATCCTTACAGATTCTTCATCCCTAAAAAGCAAAGGTGGGCATTGCAATTTTTTTCTTCCAATTCCGCAATCGCAATTCCGACCTGCACCAGTCCGCAATCGCAATTCCGACCTGCACCAGTCCGCAATCGCAATTCCGCAAATTTTTTCTGATAGGTCATTCCGCAATCGCAATTCCGCAAATCCGCAAACTAATTTTGACACCTACAATTAAAACAAAAAATGTCTCTTAGACTCTTTATTAGTGTTTAATACTTCTATATTCCTATTCTGTTTCTGTCTATACTTGTTACTTGTCCTTCACAATTAAGTCTGTCTCTTTTAGTGTTTTTCTTTACTTACACTGCACAGTCTACTGGCTAGTAATCACTAATCTAAGTAATCTACTAATCTTCTTCCTCCTCCTCCTCCTCCTCCCACTTCTTCTGGTTCAGCATGTGGAGGTTGGCCCTTCAAGAACACAAGCTTCTCAAAGTTGTTGGATGTCAGGGCTGACCTCTTCGGCCTCAGGATGTCAGACCCCATGCTGAACAGCCTCTCCACCGCCGCGGAGGAGGGCACAGGGGTTTTTGATTTGATGAACAGGTCCACCCAGGCAGACCTGAACTCAAGGGGGAACTGATGCTTTAGCCAGAGGGGTGATAAGGCGAATTTTGGTGAGGAAGCCGTAAAAAGCCGGCTTCTGACAGCTTGCGTTTTCTGTTAACTCGAGGCACTTTTAAGAAGCCGGCTTCTTACGGCTTGGCCCAGCTGACCCAGCTGGGCAAGCCGTAAGAAGCCGTTAGAAGCGAGAGCCAGGGCCCGATTCTCACGGCTTCTTGCCGTGCTGTCAGAGATAAACAACAAATATGGCGGTCAGGCGGAGATTGTAACACAGTGAGAAGTAGAAATAATGTAATTACAGATAACAGGACACAAGTAAACACATAGATGTACATTCAAAAGCATGGACTTACCTTAAGACCACGAACAAGAATATACAAGGTTAATGACATGACAGGACAACTTTAAAACTGGTGAAAGAATTATCATGTTTTATCAGCCAGACGATAGGGCCTAGCTGTGACGTAATAGTTTATGCTGAATTTCGCTGATAATATGGCACAAATTAGCCTGATTTCTACATTAGTAGCACGGGCTTAACTTTCGGCACGAATTAGTAAACAAATCGGAATTAGTAAACAAATTCGGAATTAGTAAAAAATGACACCTCATTCGTCTTGTAACTCATCTGATGCCAGAGATTTTAACATTTTATGTTTTTCAAGGTGTCGGCGGCGGCCATTTTCAATATTGGGCTCTAGAAAAGTTAGCCGTCATTTCTCAGAGGGCATAGGAGCGTGGCCACCCAGATGACAAGCCTGATAGATCGCCCGTGACGTCACACCCTGAGGATCTCGCGCGCTGACGCTCGCCCCCCCCGTACCAGGTTTACCCCTTACAGGGGGGGTTCAGGGGGGGA
>JACEEZ010022870.1:2500-7500 GCA_016584305.1 Chionoecetes opilio
TTTTTTTTCCCCCATTTTTAAAAAAAAAACCCCTTTTTTGGCCGTTGGGGGGGAAGGGGGGGGGGGGGACCTTTCCCCCCCCCCTATTCCCTTTTTTTTCCCCCTTTTTTTTTTTTCCCCCCCCCGGGGGGCCAGGGTTGTTTTTGGTTTTTTTTAACCTTTTTAAAACCCTTTTTTAAAATTTTCCCCTTCCAAATTTCCCCCTTTTTTTCCCCCCTGTTCCCCCCCCTTTTTTTTCCCCCTTTTTCCCCCTCCCCCTCCCCCAATTTTTTATTTTAATAAAAAAGGAAATTTTCCTTTTTTTTAGTGTTTTAAAAAAAAAAAAATTTTGTTTTGAAAGGGGTTTGGTTTTAAAAAACAAAGGGTTTGGGTTTTTTTTTTATTTTTTAAAAGGGGGCTTTTTTTTTTTTACTTTAATCCCCCCTTTTTTTTCCCCCCTTCCCCCTTTCTTTCCCCCCTTTTTTTTTTTCCCCTTTTTTCCCCCTTTTATGAAGAGCTTTACATAAATTTAAAATATTTTTTCTTGTTTTTTGGGGTTTCCCTTTTTTTCCCCCTTTCCCCCTTTCCCCTTTTTTTCCCCCCCTCCTTTCCAAAAAAACTCTGGTTTAAAACATTTCCAAAGGGAAAAAATTTAAAAAAATAAAGACTTGGTGTTTTGAGTCCATAAGGGGAAAGAGGAGGAAAGGACGATCATGCGTCGTAGGGAATACAATGGTTTTCCCGCTTAAAGGAAATTTTCAATTTTTACCGGGTTGAATCTTCCCCAAAAAAACCAAAGCCCCAAACCCAAAAACAC
The DNA here is from genome assembly GCA_016584305.1 of Chionoecetes opilio. Lineage (NCBI taxonomy): Eukaryota > Metazoa > Arthropoda > Malacostraca > Decapoda > Majidae > Chionoecetes > Chionoecetes opilio. The sequence goes on from JACEEZ010022870.1 coordinate 3,297, forward strand.
CAAAACAATCACCACAAAAAAAAAAACCAAAAAAAATTGGGTTCTCCTCCTTTTCCTTTATCCCGGTTTTTTTTTCCCCTCCTTACCACCTCCCTTTCCGCTCTTTTTCCTAAAAATTTTATTTCCCTTTCCCAAACCTTACTTCTGCCACTATTCGCGTTTCCTTCCTTTTCCCCCTTTTTTTTTCCTTCCTTTTTTTCCTGTTTTTCCCATTTCGTTTTTTCAAAATTTAAGTGACCTGGTTAGCCCTTGTTTTCTTTTTTCTTTTTTTTGCATTATTTTTTTTCTCCTCTTTCTCTAAATTAAAGTTTATTTATTATTATTATTATTATTATTATTATTGTTATTATTTCCTCGCTTGACAGGGAAAGGAAAATTTATTGAATGAAATTAAAAAATATAAGTGGTTAGGGCTCTCTCTCTCTCTCTCTCTCTCTCTCTTCTCTCTCTCTCTCTCTCTCTTTCCTCTCTCTCTCTCTCTCTCTCACACCCAAATTTTCTGCCGATCCAGCCGAAAGTCGCTTAGCCGTTGACAGCAAAGCATAATACTAGTTGTTGAGCTGGGGTTGCTGTGTGTGTGCGCGCGGTGTGTGTGTGCGCGTGTATGTGTATGTGTGTGTGTGTGTGTGTGTGTGTGTGGCTAAAGTGAAGGGTGAAGGACTGATAACATAGAGAACCTCTTTATATGCATGTCTGTATGTAAGTATGTCTGACGAAATAACTGACTGACAGAATGACTGAAAAGATACGGATATATGTAACCTATACCCTAACCCTCCCCTCTCTCTCTTTTTCTCTCTCTCCCCTATCCTCTCTCTCTCTCTCTCTCCTCTCCTAAAAAACTTTTTATCTCCCTTCATACTTTTTTCTCTCTCCCCTCTCCCCTCTTCTCTCTCCTCTCTCTCTCCTCTCCCCCATGTCGAACACACCTCCCCTTACTTTAATCACCACCTTCTGTTTACCCTGCCCCCCTTCCTTCCCTCCACCCTTTCTTCCCTCCCCCCTCCCCCTCCTTCTCTTCCCCCTCCCCCTTCTTCCCTCTCCTTCCCTCCCCCTCCCCGTTCCTCCCCCTTCTTTCTTCCCCCTCCCCCTTCCCTCTTCCTTCCCCTCTCTTCCCCCCCTTCCCTCTCTCCTTCCCTCTCTCCCCCCCTTCCCTCCCCCCCTTTCTGGTCCCAGCTGCTCCACGTAAAAGTTTCGCCAAGGCTTTAATGAGCTTTGAATTGACCATGAAAGAGATAAATAAAAGCTTATGATCCTTCGATAGGCCAAGGGCGGGTTTGGGAGAGAGAGAAAAAAAAATAGTAAGAAAGAGAGACAAAAAGAGTAAATAGTAAGAGAGAGAGAGAGAGAAATTGTAAGAGACGGTGATAGTAAGAGAGAAAAAATAGTGAGAGAAATAATAATAAGAGAGAGAGAGAGAGAGAGAGAGAAGAGAGAGAGAGAGAGGGAGAGAGAGAGAGAGAGAGGGAGGAGAGAGAGAAAATAGTAAGAGGAGACAGATAAGTAAGAGAGAGAGAAAGAGAAATAGTAAGAGAGAAAGAGAAATAGTAAGAGACAGTACGACAGCGGGAGAGAGAGAAAGATTTTTTTTCTTTTCTTCCCGAGTTAACATGCCGTGTTTATCTTAAGAAGCCAAATCTCATTAGCCGTAACCCCAAAGGGAGAGAGAGAGAGAGAGAGGGAGAGAGAGAGAGAGAGAGAGAGATAGTAAGGGAATAGTAAGAGATTGAGATAGAAATAGTCAGAGAGAAAAAGTAAGACAGAAAGAAATAATAAGAGAAAAAAAATATTAAAAGAGAGAAAGCGAGAAAGAGAAATAGTAAGAGAGAGAGAGAGAGAAATAGTAAGTGAGAGAGAACGTAGGAATAGAGGATAGAAGAGGGGACAGAGAGAGAGAGAGAGAGAGAGAGAGAGAGAGAGAGAGAGAGAGAGAGAGAGAAGAGAGAGAGAGAGAACGAAGGAAAAGACGACAGAGAGAGAGAGAGAGAGAGAGAGAGAGAGAGAGAGAGAGAGAGAGAGAGAGAGAGAGAGTAGCATAAGGGGAAGGAGGAAAGGCTAACGACAACATCAACACGACACAGCGGATAAAAATATTAATTTAGCTGTTGATTTGAGTTGTGATGTGACGACGTACGAATCAGACCAAAGCGACCATTATTTTCCTGGGCTAGGGTCGAATCTACCTTTTTTCCTTAGGTATATAGTGTTAGGGTGTAAATGGTAATGAGAGTTGTAATTATGATGAAAACAGTGAATGGTAAGTGTTGGTGTAAGTGACAGGAATATTTTACAAAAGAGAATCCAATTTGAAGGTTTCGGACACAGCGTTGGGGCTTGCACTCAACATCGATATAGCGAACTCTCTCTCTCTCTCTCTCTCTCTCTCTCTCTCTCTCTCTCCTCTCTCTCTCTCTCTCTCTCTCTCTTCTCTCTCTCCTCTCTTCTTTCTCCTCTCTCTCTCTCTCTCTCTCTCTCGCTCTCTCTCACTCTCTCTCTCTCCGCTTTGAATATTGACAAAGCTTTCTGTGTAGTAATATTTTCAGGACGAGGCAGATTGGAACACTACAAATAAAATGGTGAGTGTGTGTGTGTGTGTGTGTGTGTGTGTGTGTAAATATGTATGTATGTTATTCGCCCACGGTCTTGCCCACGTGAACTGGACTCGCGATCGCAGTTTTACCCTCCCGGAAAGAGCTTGGAGTTCGTAGTGACTTATTTTTGTTATTATTATTATTATTATTATTATTATTATTATTATTATCTTTGTCAATGCTGGGACGTCACACACCCCATCCCTTTGCTCAGGGGGACAGTAACCGCTCTCATTTGTCAGGGAATACCCGGGAGCAAGCTGGATCGAACGCGCGTCCACAGAATGGTCATACACGCTCTAAGCCACTAGACCACTCAAGCAATGTGTGTGTGAGAGAGAGAGAGAGAGAGAGAGAGAGAGAGAGAGAGAGAGAGAGAGAGAGAGAGAGAGACCAACAACCTACACCCCCCCCCTTCCCTTTAAAGAGACGGCGAACCCCCTCCCCCCTTGCTCCCCCCCCTTGCACTCCCCCCTCCCCCCTGAATGTTTGCTTTAAAAGGCGTGCAGTTACAGACACTAACATACCATGAACCTTTTATTATTATTATTATTATCATTACTATTATTATTATTATTATTATTATTATTTATTATTATTATTATTATTATTATTATTATTATATTGCTAACATCATTAATTTCATCCAATTTTCCTTATTATAACATGAGCGAAAAGCTATTTAGTGTTATTTTTTCGTTTATATATTAGATTTAGTTATCTTTACTTTTTAGAAATATTCAAATTTAAGCTTCTTTCCCAAAGCGGCATGGATGCGGCAGTGCTTATGTGTGTGTGTGTGTGTGTGTGTGTGTGTGTGTGTGTGTGTGTGTGTGTGTGTGCGTGCGCGCGCTACCGAGGCAGGTTGGTAAGGGGGGGAGGGTGTGGAAGGAGGGGTATTGATAATTAATGGTGAAATTCAATCTGGGAACTGCACTGGCGCAGGATAAGTAGGTTGTCAGGTAGGACGAGGAAGAGGAGGAGGAAGACAGGTAAAGGAGGAGGAGGAGCAGCAGGAAGAGAGAGGAAGAAGAGGAGGGACTAGAAGAGATTTTGCGAACGTGTCGTGCGTGCGAAGGGGACAGTCTGTCGAAAAATTAAAATGAATTATCAACAGATTGTAATCAATTTCTAATACGTTATGTATTCTATTAAAGAGGTGTTCCATGCTTAATTTCAAATGATTTGTACAATGAATTATTGCATAATTCGAAAAAAGCGAAAATGCAATATATCTTTGTTACGCGCAACACAATGCTGATTTAAAAAAATACTAAATGAACTTCATTCATACAATTCCTAAAAGATTCTACGTTTCAGAATTTTATTTATTTTTTTTATTTTTTTTATTTATGTTATAGTCTAGAAAATGTTGCTGATTTATGCAGCTATGTTGTCATGATTGATACATCTGAAACGTAGAAAAGTCGCTCATTTATCCGTCTTTCAAAGGCAAAAAGTGCCATTAGAATTGGTAACATCGTTACGGAGTTCAATCGAAAAGGAAAAAAACGTGAACTGAGATATCCAGCAAGGCAAAGCAGAAAACTTCTTCCCTCCGCTCAAGCCTATGTTCGGGGAGAAGTTGTTTCTCTGTGAGCTTATATCAATCT
>JACEEZ010022870.1:15000-20000 GCA_016584305.1 Chionoecetes opilio
TTTTTTTTTTTTTTGCTTTTTATTTCCCCCATCCACCTTTTTATTATACCAATTTTGAGGATATTAGAGACAGGAAGAGGAGATTTTTTTGGTTTTTCCTTCATCCTTCCTTTCTTGATATCAATTTTCGAGAAGAGGAGTTTTTTTTCCTCTCTCTCTTCCACCTGTTCTTTCCTCATCCACTTCTTGATATCAATTTTCGAGAAAGGGCTTTTTTTTCTCTTCCACCTTTTTTTTCTCTCTTCCACCTTTTCTTTCCTCATCCACTTGGTATAAATTTTCGAGAAGAGGACCTTTTTTTCCTCTCTCTCTTCCACCTGTTCTTTCTTCATCCACTTCTTGGTATAAATTTTCGAGAAGAGGACTTTTTTTTTTTTCCACCTTTTTTTTTTCTCTTTCCACCTTTTACTTTCCTCTTACCACTTTCTTGAGTATCTTTTACAAGAGAAGAGGAGCTTTTTCTTCTCTCTCTTTCACCTTTTCTTTCCTCATCCACTTCTTGGTATAAATTTTCGAGGATTGTGGAGGGAAAGAGAAGATTTATTTTTGTTTTCCTTCATCCTTCCTTTCTTGATATCAATTTTTGAGAGGAGCTTTTTTCTCTCTCTTCCACCTGTTCTTTCCTCATCCACTTCTTGGTATAACTTTTCGAGAAGAGGAGGTTTTTTTTTCTCTCTTCCACCTTTTCTTTCCTCATCCACTTCTTGATATAAATTTTCGAGAAGAGGAGTTTTTTTCTCTCTCTTCCACCTTTTCTTTCCTCATCCACTTCTTGGTATAACTTTTCGAGAAGAGGAGTTTTTTTTCTCTCTCTTCCACCTTTTCTTTCCTCATTCACTTCTTCATATCAATTTTCGAGAAGAGGTTTTTTTTCTCTTCCACCTTTTCTTTCCTCATCCACTTCTTGGTATAAATTTTCGAGAAGAGGAGCTTTTTTTTTTCTCTTCCACTTTTTTTTTCCTCGTTTCAAACCTTTTTTCTTTTCTCATCCACTTTCTTTTTTTATCAATCTTCGAAGAAAGAGGAGCTTTTTTTTTCTCTTCCACCTTTTTTTTCTCTCTTCCACCTTTTCTTTTCTCATCCACTTCTGATATCAATTTTCGAGAAGAGGAGCTTTTTCTTCTCTCTCTCTTCCACCTTGTTCTTTCCTCATCCACTTCTGGTATAAATTTTCGAGGATTGTGGAGGGAAAGAGAAGATTTATTTTTGTTTTCCTTCATCCTTCCTTTCTTGATATCAATTTTCAAGGATTTTAGAGAGATAAAGAGGAGAGATGTTTTGCTTTTCCTTATCTACCCTTTTTTTGGTGATTGATTTTGATTGTTTATTGAAGGAAAGGGGAGAGATTATTTTGTCTGTTTCCCTTAGCCTTCCTTTCTTGCTACCAATTTTCGAGTTTTGTTTTTTCTCATCCCCGTATTTTAGTTGTATTTACCGGGCAAGCAGGGAAAGGGGAGAACTTATTTTTCTTTTCTTTTTCTCATCCACCTTTTTTATTTTATTTACTGGGCAAACAGGGGAAGGGGAGAGAAGTTTTGTTTTGTTTTCCTTTATGATTGAGTAATGTTTAAAAGAGGGAAAAAGGAGGGGTTTTTTCTATATTCACCTTTTCTTGTTATCAATTTTCGAGGATTGTTTCGGAAATTGTGTTGGCTTTGATGGTTTACTTCGCGGCGTTGGACTGGCTGCTCCAATCTCCCTAATCTGTCCAGCAAGAAGAGAAAGGTGATGCCAAAAGATGTGGTTGCATGTATATTGCTGGAATTGGAAAACATGATTATTCCCTCTTATTTGCTGTAAGTATGCCGTTATTATTATCATTTTTATTATAATATTTGATACAAGTTGAGATGAAATATGCCTTACATACGATAGCTATGTAACAATGATAACCTTTACCGATCTGCCTTCTTCCACAGAAACATTAACCCCTTGAGTCCCAGAACGTAATTTTCATTGTAATTTGGCTACCATTAGACGATTTTAATAAGTATGAGCAATATTTTATAGATATGACCAGTTTAGTTTCCTTGTCCACTACCTAATTTGGCATATTAAGTTAGTTTTCGTAATTTTATGGCTAACAACAGACGATTTTATGTATCAAAGGAAAGATCTGGGCGTGAAGCGGTCAAAGAGTCGCAACAAGAGAACCTGAGTGGATAATAACACTGAATAACAAGTGAATAACAAGACTGAGAGTACACACCGTGACAACCCTCCCTTGCATTCCCCGCCTCTCTCTGTCCAACCACGACGTAATCACCCCCACACAAGTGACGTTCCCAATGAGGGGTGGAATGGGATTACTTCTGCACTGTGAACCCAGATGCTGGATGACTCCTCGTACTGCTGTCCCCTTGATGACGATTGAGTAGAGTAGAGTTTCCCTGGAGTAAGATTAGATACTTAGGTTTTTGAAGATGCATATAACCACCCCGCCAGAAATCGAGAGTGAACCCAGATGCTGTATGACTGGTACCTGGAACTGTCGCCGATAGGAACACTCGCCGACGTCGACGAGTGTTCCTATTTTTCACGTCGGCGAGTGTTCCCATTCCCCGTGTTTGTGCATTCAGGGATTAAATACCAACAATAGCCTGAATGGTTAGGCAAGGTTATATGGTTAGGTTAGGTTAGCTTCCTTTTCATATATTACAAGTTGAACTGTCGCCGAAAATGTACACGTCGGCGAGTGTTCCAATGTCGGCGAAAGTTCTGGGTTGGTGTTTCGGTGAGAGTTCCTATCGGCGACAGTTCCATAAACCGTATGACTCCTCTAACTGCTGTCCCCTTGATGGCGAGGATTGAACATAGGCAAGAGTTATATTAGATACGTGGATTCTATCTAGACAATTCGACAGTACCAACAGCGAGGTTTTTTAATATTACAAGTTACAAGTTTATTGAGCAAAGGGGAAAGACATTACAAAGAGGGGGGAGGGGGCATGTATACAAAAGATACTGAAAAAAAATACAGAAATAGAATAATGATGTGAATTTGATGTAACGCTATGTCCATCTTATCCAGTTGCTTGCTTGTACATAAGAACATCAGAAAATAAGGAAGCTACAAGAGGCCGTGAGACCTACACAAGATAGTTCCAGTTACTTAACACTACCTACATCCACCTTTCATCCCCATCCATGAATTTATCCAGCCTCCCTTTAAAGCTCTCTAATGACTCCGCACTAACTACCTGTCTACCTGTGTAATTGGGACGAAAGAAAGATGGAATGAAAGATAAATTCAAACATGTACTGGGCAAAAGAAGTAGAGAAAACCGTCCACTAGAGAAAAAGAATATCTAGCAAGCTGCATTCACACAGTTCTTCAATAAGATCTGCTGGAAAGGCTTTGTCGCAGCTATTTCTCTTTTTTTTATACAATTCAAAAACAATGTGAAGGAAGGACAGACAGACAGATATACCATTGTAATTACAGTAAGAAGCTGTCACTGTTTCTATTTATCTGGAAAATATTGAAAAAAATCCATGAAATTAGACCAGTGATAGAACAATAGTGGTGATGGTGGTTGTCGCAGCTGTAGGAAAGGTGTGAAATCCTCCGCTGAAACCCTCAAGAAAGGTCTTCACTTGCGGTCAGTTTGTGGTGCAACAGAGTACAAGTTACTGCTGTCACAAAAACTCTTGAGCATTTACTCCCTTAACTGATCTACCTTTTAAGCCATCTGTATGATTAATAACTTCAAATAGAAATAAATAAAAAAACTTTGCCATCCATGAGATCACTAAGGAGGCTGTAGTGGTATTTTGTCTACATGATGGTTGATGGTAAACTCAGGTTGCTTGTGAGGTTTATTGGAGACTGGACAGAGTTGTATGTGGTACTGTACAAGGGTCTGTGTCGTAGTGAGTCCTGTCTACTTGAACTCCCTCTATATAAAGGCTAAGACGGCTAATCCCTTAATGGGGGGTGTCGGCAAGATCATAAGGAAGCTGGTGATGTCGACATGGAAGTGAGAGGCGAGACCTAGGTGAAGCCATTAGGGAGAGAGGCGTGGTCTGGAGGTGATCAGCTAGGTGGTAGGTGTTCACTATAATTTGGAAGACATGGAAGACAATGAGTTGCACTCATTACCTGTATAAATTTGGACGATTTACTGTCAACTGTTAAATGTTAAGAAAAAAGAACAGATAGAGGACATGTGAAGTTATACTCATTACCTACATAGATTTGGACGATTTACTGTCAACTGTTAAATGTTAAGGAGGAAGAGTAGATAGTAACTGCCGTATTTGGCCAAAAGTGATGTCGAGAAATAAATTAATATATATTTTATTGTCTGATTCAATCTAAAAATCAATGCACCTGAATAAGAATAATCGTTACGCCTGAATACTGAATCAGATAAAAATAAAAACTACATGTACACCATTAATTAAACTTTTAGTGAATACATAAAATACAACTGATTGAGATAATAACTTTAGGAAAAAAAGGAAACCACTTATATTTGAGGAAAAACTGCTGGCCTTGTAACTCTCTCTCTCTCTCTCTCTCTCTCTCTCTCTCTCTCTCTCTCTCTCTCTCTCTCTCTCTCTCTCTCTCTCTCTCTCTCTCTCTCTCTCTCTCTCTCTCTCTCTCTCTCTCTCTCTCTCTCTCTCTTATTTAAACAGATATTAAGCATACAGATGGGTTAAAAAGTAGATAAGTGAAGGCAGTAAATATTCAAGAAGTTCAAATGTTTATTCTCTCTCTCTCTCTCTCTCTCTCTCTCTCTCTCTCTCTCTCTCTCCTCTCTCTCCTCTCTCCTCCCTCTCTCTTCCTCTCCTCTCTCTCTCTCTCTCTCTCTCTCTCTCTCTCTCTGACCTTTATGGTTATTACACACCAACATTTACTGATATGATGGCCGTGATTATAATTATACAATCGCACCTTGAAACTGAAAGCACCATAATGTAGACTTGTGAACACCTTGGAGAGAACACTTCAAGGTTATGCACACACACACACACACACACACACACACACACAC
>JACEEZ010022870.1:25000-37500 GCA_016584305.1 Chionoecetes opilio
TTTATCGGAGTGAGTGTAAGTAGCTTATTAATTAAGTGAAAAGCGAGGCTGTGGGTGTAATTTCCAGGCGAGGCAATGGAGGTGGTGGTAGGTGGTAGGTGGTGGTGGGTAGTGGATAGTGGTAGGGAGTGGTGGTTGGTGGTGGTAGGGAGTGGTGGTGGTGGTGGTGGTAGGGAGTGGTGGTGGTGGGAGGGGTGGTAGGGAGTGGTGGTGGTGGCTGGTGCACGATAATGATAATCTAGGGATATTCTCTCTCTCTCTCTCTCTTCTCTCTCTCTCTCTCTCTCTCTCTCTCTCTCTCTCTCTCTCTCTCTCTCTCTCTCTCTCTCTCTCTCTCTCTGTGTGTCTGTGTGTGTGGTGATTAATTATGCAAGCCAAGTCTTTATTAGTTTGCCTTTCATAGAGTTTTTGCCTTATTTATTTTCTTTTTTTCTGAGGTGTGTGTGTGTGTGTTGTGTGTGTGTTGTGTGTGTGTGTGTATGTGTGTGTGTGTGTGTGTGTGTGTGTGTGTGTGTTGGAAGATTTGGTGGAGGAAGAGGGAGAGAAGTGAAGGAAAATGTGGACAGATGGAAAGGCTTAAGGAGTTAGAAATACTACTACTACTACTTTTAACACTACACTACTACTACTATTATTCTACTACTACTATTACTTCTACTACTATAATTACTACTATAATTACTATTATACTATACTTATACTAGACTAGATTAGACTAGACTTATACCTCTACTACTTTTACTACTACTACTACTATAACTACTACTACTACTATTATACTACTACTACTGGTACTACTTCTTTTCTGTATACTACTACGGTACTACTTCTGTTCTATCTACTACTACTACTACTACCTACTACTACTACTACTACGTCTACTACTCACTACTACTACTACTACTACTACTTTACTACTGCTACTACTCCTACTACTACTACTACTACTACTACTACTACTACTACTACTACTACTCCTACTACTACTACTACTACTACTACTACTACTACTACTACTACTACTACTCTACTACTACTACTACTACTACTACTACTACTACTACTACTACTACTACTATACCTTGATCCTTCCACTAATATCACTAGCGCCAGTCATCGCTACTGATCCGCTTCACATACACACACACACACACTTTTTGAACAGTCACGTATGTATGCATAATCTGGTTTCCATCTGTCTATGTATGTATGTGTGTGTGTGTGTGCGTATAGTGCACACGAGCACAAACACATACACATATGATAGTTATGCGAAAGATAAGTCAAATTAAGATTACATGTACACATACATATACATACATACATACATACACATAATATACACACATATTTACAGCAACTCACATTTTTTCTAATAATAAAAAAAAATCCCTTAATTTAATTAGTAGACATGAGCATACCTCTCTCTCTCTCTCTCTCTCTCTCTCTCTCTCTCTCTCTCTCTCTCTCTCTCTCTCTCTCTCTCTCTCTCTCTCTCTCTCTCTCTCTCTCTCACACAACGTGGGAGGCTCGACTCTATTTTCTAAAAGGAATTATCGAAGTTTACAGAATTCGTGTTTGTCATGAGAGAAATTTTTCTGACCAATTTTTTCCTCCTTGAAACGTGAGAGAGAGAGAGAGAGAGAGAGAGAGGTGAAAAAATAAGAGAAATGTGTGTATTTTCAACGCAAATTTCTCATTTCTCATTATTTTTGAAGAATAAATATTTTTCATTCCTTGATAAAATTTCCACATTACTTCCCTCCAACTTTTTTTTTCTTTTTTAATAATCTCCACCAACTTCACCTCCTCCTCCTCCTCCTCCTCCTCCTCCTCTCCTCCTCCTCCTCCTCCTCCTCTAGGAAACATTGATCCAATTTCCTCCTTCTCCTCTTCCTCCTCTTCCCTCTCCTGTTTTCCATTAAATTCTCTTAAATTTATTCAGTAAAATGAAGTTTCTTGTAAATTTACTGTTGAAAATTTCCTACACTTCATCTTCGCTTTCTCTTTTCTTATCTTTTGCCTTCCTTTTTTTTTTTGCTGACACTATCTTTCTTTCTTTCTTTCTATCTATCTATCATATTTACTTCTCTTTTGTCTTGTCTCCCTCCTTCCTTCCCTCCTTCCATCTTCCTTTGCTGCCACTTTCTCATTGTTCTCATCCTCTTTTACGTCGCTCCCCTTCTCTCTCTCTCTCTCTCTCTCTCTCTCTCTCTCTCTCCTCTCTCTCTCTCTCTCTCTCTCTCTCTCTCCCCTTTTCCAGGTCGTTACTTCCTTCCTCTATCTCATTCGTTACACCAGCGTCTCTCTTCCTTCCTCTCTCTCATTCTCTCCTCTGCATCTCTCTCTCTCTCTCTCTCTCTCTCTCTCTCCTCTCTCTCTCTCTCTCTCTCTCTCTCTCTATATATATATATATATATATATATATATATATTATATATATATATATATATAGAGAGAGAGAGAGAGAGAGAGAGAGAGAGAGAGAGAGAGACTGCTGGTGGTATATATACTCTTTCTCTCTCTTTCTCTCTCTCTCTCTCTCTTCTCCTCTCTCTCTCTTCTCTCTCTCTCTCTCTCTCTCTCTCTCTCTCTCTCTCCCCGATTCCTTATTTTTTCTTTTCCTCATAGCTTTTCTCATTCTATTGCTTCCCTTCCTCTCTCTCTCTCTCTCTCTCTCTCTCTCTCTCTCTCTCTCTCTCTCTCTCTCTCTCTCTCTCTCTCTCTCTCTCTCTCTCTTCTCTCTCTCTCTCTCTCTCTCTCCGTGCAATCAGAGAATAGAGTAATCACACCCTTCTAGTGAATTACAAATCTTGCAGACGTCTTAAGAGCTCAGTCACTCACTCACTCACTCACTCACTCACTCATTCTTTCACTCACTCACTCACTCACTCACTCACTCACTCACTCACTCACACACTCACTCACTCACTCACTCACTCACTCACTCACTCACTCACTCACCCACTCACACTCACCCACTCACACACTCACACACTCACTCACGCACTCACTCACTCACTCACTCAATCAATCACACACACTCAATCAATCACTCACGCACTCACTCACCCATTCTTTCACTCACTCACTCACTCACTCACTCACTCACTCACTCACTCACTCACTCACTCACCCATCCATTCATTCACTCACTCACGCACCCACTCACCCATTCACTCACTCACGCACTCACTCACACTCACTCACTCGCTCACTCACGCACACACTTAAGTACTTCCTCTTCCATTACTTTGGCTTTCTAAAGAATTCTCTCTCTCTCTCTCTCTCTCTCTCTCTCTCTCTCTCTCTCTCTCTCTCTCTCTCTCTCTCTCTCCAAGGTCTTTACATTTGTTCTTATTTGGCTTTCATTCTTATTGCAATCTCCTTTTCTTTCTCTTACTTCTCGACATGTGTAAATTGTCCATAAATATAATGAGATTTTCTGTTTCCTTATTTTCTCTTTTCTTTTCTATTTGCTTTCTATTTTCTATGATTTATATTTTTCTATTTACTTTTCTTATTTTTATTTTTTTGTTCTCTTTTTCTAGCTCCTTTTCCTTTCTCTTGTTCCTCTTCCTCATTTTCTCTTTTCTTTTTTCTTTCTATTATCTTTTATTTATATTTTTCTATTTACTTTTTTTTTTTTTTTCTCTTGCCAGCTCCTTTTACTTCCTCTTGTTCCTTTCTTTTCTCTTTTCTTTTTTCTTTCATATTATCTTTTTCTATTTTTTTCTATTTACTTTTCTTATTTCTAACTTTCTATTTACTTTTCTTATTTCTATTTTTCTATTTACTTTGATTTTTTCTATTTTTTTTTTTCTCTTTCTAGCTCCTTTTCCCTTCCTCTTGCTCCTCCTCCTCTGCTACAAATCCAACATTTTATCGAGCCACTATTTCTTTTCCTACAATTGATTCTGTATAAACATCACGAAACGATTGTAGTAAAAGGTCGGTAAATAAATAGATAATTTATTCGAATTGCCCAATGTGTGTGTGTGTGTGTGTGTGTGTGTGTGTGTGTGTTGTGTGTGTGTGTGTGTGTGTGTGTGTGTGTGTGTGTGTGTGTTTCCCAGAATATAAAATATCTGGATGAAAAATCTTGTTTACGCTGAGAGGTAGTTTTGAGTGCATGAGAGAGAGAGAGAGAGAGAGAGAGAGAGAGAGAGAGAGAGAGAGAGAGAGAGAGAGAGAGAGAGAGTGGAGGGGATGGGGTATAGGAGGGGTAGAGTAATGGAAGGGGGACTAGTGGAGGGGAAGGAAGGAAGGAGGAAGGGTGTGTGCGTGTATAAGAGAGAGAGAGAGAGAGAGAGAGAGAGAGAGAGAGAAGAGAGAGAGAGAGAGAGAAAGGGGTCCACATATTTTCTCTTATTGATGTCATGTCATTCAGTACACGAAACCATTACTTCCTGTCCATAAATTATCATTATTATTATCATTATTATTATTATTATTACCTACTGCCGGCGGCGCTGAAGACCATAATTATTGCCTCACGAAGACCTTCCTCCACCTTCTGTATCCACTGTTTCCTCCACTCCACTACTTCACTCCACCACTGTTCCCTCCACCTTCTGTATCCACTCCGAGTCGCGTCCTTTGCTGGGAGAAAAGAACACAAAGGAGACTGAATTAAGATGTTAGTATAATAATAATAATAACTTTAATCTCACCCGAAGGCATAGAAAAAACAACATGGCAAGAGGAAACAACATTACATAACATAAGGATAAAGAAACAACAACATAATTAACAATAACAACATAATATGAGGAAAAACACCTTCCACCTTCTGTATCCACTCCGAGTCGCGTCCCTTGCAAGATTATAGAGTGGACCAATTTATCAATGATGTATAAGATAACGACGAAATTTTCAAGACTAAAGAATGAACTAATTTAATTTATCAAGGTTGTGTTATTAGGAAAGGTCCAGATTTTCTTTGTTCTGCGTCCTTTGCAAGATGGAAGAGTGAACCAATTTATCAAGAATGTGTTAGAAAACGATGAAATTTCCTTTTTCCAGCGTTTTTGAAAGATGGAAGAGTGAAGAGCTTATCAATTTATCAAGAATATCTTCGAGTAGGATGAAATTTCCTTCAGTTCAGTTCAGTTCGGTTGTGGGTCGGGAGTCTGGCCTTTTTTATCGGCACTCCCTGATGTGTCTCTTACTGTCTGGGTCTTTAGTTAGTTGTCTGCTCTTATTCTTTCTTTTAATTTATTTCTCTTTCTTTCCTCTTTTCTCTGGTTTCTCTTTTTCTTAGTTCCTTTTCTAATTATCTTTTATTTTCTTTCTCTTGCTTTCCTCTTCTTTTCTCTGGTTTCTCTTTTTACATAAAGAACATAACAAAATAAGGAAGCTACAAGAGGCCGCGAGACCTACAGTGGTAGTTCCTGTTACTTAACACTACCTACAATAACTTTTCATCCCCATCCATGAAATTATCTAGCCTCCTTTTAAAGCTCCTTAATGACTCCGCACTAACTACCTGTCTACTGAGTCCATTTTCCTGTCTACTGAGTCCATTTCTTAGGTCCTTTTCTTATTCTGTCTTTTAATTTCTTTCTTTCTTTCCTCTTCTTCTCTTTTTCCTCTGCTTTTCTCAGGTTTCTCTTTTCCTAACGTTGCTTATTTCCCGCCCTTTTTTCTCCCTCCCTCCCTCCCGCGTGTTGCAACAAAGGCGGGTGTTAAGTGCGCGCTCGCCAGTTTTTCCTGTGTTGTTGTTGCCGTGGTGTTGCTAAAGGTGGTATTCCCATCTAGTAGTGTGTGGTGGCAGGCCTTAGTGGTGGCTCTACTGGGGGAAGCATGACC
The DNA here is from genome assembly GCA_016584305.1 of Chionoecetes opilio. Lineage (NCBI taxonomy): Eukaryota > Metazoa > Arthropoda > Malacostraca > Decapoda > Majidae > Chionoecetes > Chionoecetes opilio. The sequence continues at coordinate 30,812 of JACEEZ010022870.1, forward strand.
GGTGCGTATTATAATGTCACTATTAGGAATCATATTATCTGAGGTGATGTAGGTGTGTGTGTGTGTGTGTGTGTGTGTCTCTCTCTCTCTCTCTCTCTCTCTCCTCTCTCTCCTCTCTCTCTCTCTCTTCTCTCTCTCTCTCTCTCTCTCTCTCTCTCTCTCTCTCTCTCTCTCTCTCTTTTTTCAGTCTTATTTTTTAGCTAAAGAGTTATTAATAATTTCATATATGGCTTAAAAGGTAGATAAGTTAAGGCAGTAAATATTCAGGATCTCTCTCTCTCTCTCTCTCTCTCTCTCTCTCTCTCTCTCTCTCTCTCTCTCTCTCTCTCTCTCTCTCTCTCTCTCTCTCTCTCTCTCTCTCTCTCTCTCTCTCTCTCTCTCTCTCTCTCTCTCTCTCTCTCTCTCCACTCACTCTTTTTTCAGTGTTATGTAAATGTAATGAAATATCCTGCTCGTTCATTTTGTATCTTTTTAACCATGATATAAACGTAGCTTAGATAATAATGAACTTTTACATCCTCTTGATATCATTATTAGAGATTATTATTATTATTATTATCATTATTATTATTATTAGCATCCGTATTGTGTATTTTTTATATTTTTACTATTTATTACTTTTTATTGCTTATTTTTTACTTTTTATATCTATCTATTTTATTTATTTATTTATTTATGCGTTCATGTTACTTCTATGTATTTATTTATTTATTTATTTATTTATTTATAGTCAGAGTCCATAAAGCTGAAACTGACATGAAGAAGAAAGCAATAAAAATGTTTACGCGTTGCTGTTAACAGTCGACACACACACACACACACACACACACACACACACACACACACACACACACACACACACACACACACACACACACACACACACACACACACACACACACACACACACACACACACACACACACACACACACACACACACACACACACACACACACACACACACACACACACACACACACACACACACACACACACTTGAGAAACAACCAAATACAGTCTTGAAAAGGTGGTGAATATCCCTCTTGTCCGGGGAGAGAGAGAGAGAGAACAAAAAAAATGTGTTGTGTGTGTGTGTGTGTGTGTGTGTGTGTGTGTGAGTGTGACTGTGTGTGTGTGTGTGTGTGACTGTGTGTATGTGTGTGTGTGTGTGTGTGTGACTGTGTGTGTGCCATGCTTATACTCCACCACCACCACTCCCCCACCCCCCCTCCTCCTTCCCATAAGAGGTGGACTTTAGCTCTTAAAACCCCCCCTCCCCCCCCTACCCGTGGTATTGTGGTGGTGGTGATGGTGGTGAAGGGGGTAGGGACAGAAAGCCATAATGTCACAAAGCCTCTCTCTCTCTCTCTCTCTCTCTCTCTCTCTCCATCTCTCCTCCTCTCTCCTCTCTCCCTCTCTCTCTCTCCTCATCATACACTCTTTACCACTAACCACCACATCACCACCCCAACATACACATACATACTAACACTCCTACACCATACAACAACATACATACATCATACAACACTCATCACTACAACATACATACATACATACATACACATACATACATACATACAACATACATACATACATACATACATACATACAATCATACAACACTACATACATACAACATACATACATACATACATACAACATCATACATACATACATACACATACATACATACATACATACATACAACATACAACACATACATACACAGCATACATACATACATACATACATACATACATACATACATACATACAACATACATACAAATACATACATACATACATACATACATACATACATCATACATACAACATACATACATACATACATACATACATAACATACAACATACATACCATACATACTACATACACATCAACATACAACATACATACATCATACATCATGCATACATACATAATACATACATACATCTACATACATACAATACATACATCATCATACATACATACATACATACATACAACATACATACATACATACATACATACATACATACATACATACATACATACATACATACAACATACATACATACATAGTTACATACAACATACATACATACATACATACATACATACATACATACATACATACATACAACATACATACATACATACATACATACATCATACTACATACATACATACATACATACATACATACATACAACATACATACATACATACATACTTTACATACATACATACATACATACATACATACATACATACATACAACATACATACATACATACATACATACAACATACATACATACATACATACATACATACATACAACATACATACAACTACATACATACATAGTTACATACAACATACATACATACATACATACATACATACATACATACATACATACATACATACAACATACATACATACATACATACATACATACATACATACAACATACATACAACATACATACATACATAGTTACATACAACATACATACATACATACAACATACATACATACATACATACAACATACATACAACATACATACATACATAGTTACATACAACATACATACATACATACATACAACATACATACATACATAGTTACATACAACATACATACATACATACATACAACATACATACATACATAGTTACATACAACATACATACATACATACATACAACATACATACATACATAGTTACATACAACATACATACATACATACATACAACATACATACATACATACATACAACATACATACATACATAGTTACATACAACATACATACATACATAGTTACATACAACATACATACATACATACATACAACATACATACATACATACATACAACATACATACATACATAGTTACATACAACATACATACATACATAGTTACATACAACATACATACATACATACAACATACATACATACATACATACAACATACATACATACATAGTTACATACAACATACATACATACATACAACATACATACATACATACATACAACATACATACATACATAGTTACATACAACATACATACATACATACAACATACATACATAAATAGTTACATACAACATACATACATACAACATACATATATACATACATGCATACATACATACATACATACATACATACATACATACACACACACACCAATGTCCCTACAAAACATTCTACTGTTTTTTTTTTTTTTTTTTGGAGTGTTACATATAATCACACGAGTTTTTAATCACACATACCCATTTACTCATTATTATTATTATCATTATCATCATTATCATCATCATTATTATTATTATTTACCCTTCTTTCCTATTCCTCCTCCTGTCCCCATACTCACCCATGATGCGAACCTGTTTAATAATCGAAAATAAAAAAGTTATATATATTCCGCCAGAGCCAGTTATCGCTTTTAATAATTTTCTTTACAAACGGTAGGAGTGATAATGGAGTGTGAGCCTTAGGGTGGGAGGGAGGAAGGGTGGGAATGCCGAGGCCGTTTGATTGCTCTTCGATTGAACCTTTGGAGGGCGGGAGGGATGGAAGGACGGAGGGATAGATTGGAAGGGATGGAGGGAGGGATGGGAGAGAGGTGGAGGGAGGAGGGATGGGAGAGGAGGGATGGATGGAGGGAAAGATGGGAAGGAGGGAAGGATAGGAGGGAGGGAGGGAGGGTGCGAGCGTTGGAAGGACGGGGGGATAGATTGGAAGGGATGGGAGAGGTGGAGGGAGGAGGGATGGGAGAGGAGGGATGGATGGAGGGAAGGATGGGAGAGGATGGGAAGGAGGGAAGGATGAGAGGGAGGGAGGGAGGGAGGGAGGGTTGGAAGGACGGAGGGATAGATTGGAAGGGATGGGAGAGAGGTGGAGGGAGGAGGGGTGGATGGATGGAAGGATGGGAGAGGATGGGAAGGAGGGAAGGATGGTAGGGAGGGAGGGATAGTTACCAATGAGGAAAATATTACTGCCAGTCCATACGGTTTGTTGACCTGTATGTGTGTATGTATGTATGTATGTATGTATGTGTTGTGTATGTATGTATGTATTCAAGTGTATGTATGTGTTTTGTGTATGTTTGTGTGTTTTATGCGTGTGTATGTATGTGTTATGTGTATGTAGCTATGTATGGATTCAAGTGTATGTATGTTATGTATGTGTTATGTGTATGTATGTGTATTTCTGGTTTGTTTGTCTTATACTTGCACTTTGGTGTTGCGTGGTGGCATTGGTAGGTGAATGTTGCTTGATTGCGTCATTAATGTATGAGGATAGGAGATCGTTATGAGGATAGTTATGGTAATGGTCGTGGTAATAGTAATGCTAGTAATACTGATAATCACTGAGATTCAATTCGTTTTATATTTTTCATGTTACCTTTCTCTTTCTGTCTTGCTTTCTCGTGGTAATATAAAAGAACTCTCTCTTGCTTTCTCATGGTAGTATATAAAAAATAACTCATGGTAATAATATAAAAGAAAGAGCACAGTCACTCTAGCACACAACACAGTAGTAGTAATAATAATAATGATAGCAATAATGAACAATATATTTCAATTTAACTGCAACCACCACCACCCCAACCACCACCACCACCACAATCTCCCAGCCACCACCACCACTACCACTACCACCACCACACTCTCACCACTACCACCACCACCACCACCACCACCACCACCACCCCAACAACCACCCCAACCACCAACACCATCACCCCAACAACCATTACCACCCCAACAACCACCACAACCACCACCACCATTACTACCCCAACCACCACCACTACCACCACCACCCCAACAACCATTACCACCACCACTACCACCACCACCACCACCACCCCAACAACCATTACCACCCCAACAACCACCATTACTACCCCAACAACCACCACCACCACCACCACCACAACCACCACCACTACCACCACCCCAACAACCACCAACAACCACCACAACCACCAACACTACAACCACCACCACCACCACTACCACCCCATGTTTTAGAAGTGTTACAACCAATGTTTATCCTAATCCAACACCATCACCACCACCACGGCGACTGCTCCCCCCTCTCCTTTGTGTGTGGGGGGGGAGGTGATGGCAGAGCTAATTGTTTGTTCTCGGGATAAAGCAAGGGAGAGAGGGGGAGGGATGAAGGAAGGGGTAGAGGGTAGGGGAGGGAGAGAGGGATAGGGGATGGGTGTAGGGGGAGGGAGGAAGGAAGGGGGAGAGGGAGAGGAAGAGGGTAGGTGGTGGGAGAAGGAAGGAAGGAAGGAAGGGGGAGGGACGGAGGGGGAGAGGGTAGGGGATGGAGAAGGGGGGGGGGGTAGGGGATGGGAGAAAGGGGAGAAGGAAGGAAGGGGAGAAGGGAGAGAGGGTAGGAAGGGGGAGAGGTAGGGGAAGGGAGAAGGGGGAGGGAGAGGGAGAGGGGAGGGAGAAGGGGAGAACAAGAGTAGGGAGGGAGGAAGGGAAAACATACACATTCCTATTCATGAATTTATCCGACCTTCTCTCTCTCTCTCTCTCTCTCTCTCTCTCTCTCTCTCTCTCTCTCTCTCTCTCTCTCTCTCTCTCTCTCTCTCTCTCTCTCTCTCATTTGAAATGTCTATATATGCTGCTTTTTATAATCAAAATATTTGGTTCAGGTATTTTACGTTTCAAGTAGAGAGAGAGAGAGAGAGAGAGAGAGAGAGAGAGAGAGAAGAGAGAGAGAGAGAGAGAGACAGACAGACAGACAGACAGACACCGACAGACAAGACAGACAGACATACAGAGAGAAAGACGGACAGAGAGAGAGAGAGAGAGAGAGAGAGAGAGAGAGAGAGAGAGATAAGGGAGGAAATGAACATGTGATCGACCCGTGTTATAAATTTTTTTCTGGCGCGCACACGTTATGAGTTCTATGATTTTGTTCTTTTATAATATGTTTGTGTACGGATATTTGTCTGTCTGTCTGTGTGTCTGTCTGTCTGTCTGTCTGTCTGTCTGCTTGTATTTCGCGTATTAGCTTTGTGATGAAGACGACTGGTGCGTGACTGGAACTTTTAAGAGTGAGAAAAAAAAACTATTTTCACCTGAAGGCAGAAATAATAAAACAACATACTATACATACATGAGGAAATGAACTTAAGTACTAAAGCAAATAAATGTTATTATTACTATTATCATTATCATTATTATTAGTGGTAGTATAATAGTGTTGGTATGGTAGTGATAGTGGCTTCCCTTCCCTGACAATCTCCTCCTCCTCCTCCTTCTCCTCCTCCTCCTCCTCCTCCTCCAAAAAGAATGTTATTGTTACTAGTATTATCATTATTATCATTATTATCAGTAGTAGTATTATGGGAAGTAGTGATAGTAGTTGCCTCCTTTCTCTGTTAATCCTCCTCCTCCTCCTCCTCCTCCTCCTCCAAAAAGAATGTTATTATTACTATTATTATCATTGTCATTATCATTATTATCAGTATTATTATTATGGGAAGTAGTGATAGTAGTTGCCTCCTTTCTCTGTTAAGCCTCCTCCTCCTCCTCCTCCTCCTCCTCCTCCTCCTCCTCCTCCTCTAAAAAGAATAAGAATGTTATTATTACTATTATTATCATCATTATTATCAGTAGTAGTAGTATGG
>JACEEZ010022870.1:42500-60000 GCA_016584305.1 Chionoecetes opilio
TGTTTCAGCGTTGTTTTATGCTTTGTATCTGCAAGTATATACGGTTTCAAATTTCGCTACGCGTTTTTTTTCTTCGGGCGACGACGACAGGGGTACGACACTCAGTAAATAAACACTAGATGGCGACTCTACAGTTGGTAGCCACTTTGTAGATATTTTTGTCATTTGTTCATTTATAGCCCTAATATGACACAGATGAAGACACAAAATGACACAGACTCTCCAGATAGCCCCTTCTAACTGTCCTGAAATCATGGATGTAGAAATGTAAGTATGAACGCCACCACACGTCTGTAAACTGAAAAAAAAGTTGTCCTGGCGACTTAACTGTTATCTACGGTAGTGTTATTGTCATTATTTCTATTAGTTTTATCTATTTTATTTGTTTACTATTTTTATTATCATGCTTTGTTTTTGTTATTACTACAGCGTACTTAACACACACTAAGCAAAAGTATGAGATAAAGATAAGATAAATAAATAAGTATAAATAAAATGAGATCAATAAAAGTATGCTAAAAGAGAGCTTAAGCCGAAGAGCAATACGAGCAAGATAACTAATGATAAAAAAAATTAACTTTCCTATGAGCAGTATGTTATGAAAGGAAAAAAAAAAAAAAAACTGGCAAGAAATGGCTGATAGACGTAATCCTCTTACACAAAATCTCACATGAGTATCTGTGAGTAAATTTCAGGTCAATTGGCAAATGAATTATAGCCCCGCACACCTAATAACAATAATAATAATAATAATAATAATAATAATAATAATAATAATAATAATAATATATAGCCCCGCACATCTACCTAAGTATTTGTTTCCCTTCCCTTCTTATTAATATATATATTTTTCATTCAAACAGTATCAAAATATATAAGTAGATAAAACTGTTTACATTAAGGTAGTGAAGTGTACAATAACAATTTAGCGGCACAAAAATAAAGAAAATAAATAAAGCAATCAAGGAAGACTGACTGACGTAAAGCTCTTCCACAAAATTTTCCATGAGCATTGTGAGTAAATTTCAGGCCAATTGACAGGTGAATTACAGCCCCGCACACCAAGTATTTGTTTCCCTTGCCTGGCTTGCAAAGTGGCGGGGTGATTAAGTGCGTCCGTCTTCCCGTCTGTGAGTCACCCTGGTGCTAGGGTAGAATACCCTCTGCATTCAGTCAATAACACTAAAGTCGCCACTGCACTAAAGTCGCCACTGCACTAATGTCGCCAGGCGCCATACATTACGAATTTTAGCATCACTACTGATTTGTATGTGCCACTGAAGAGGCATGCACAGTAGTTTATATTATGTACCTGTCTTCAGTGGCACATACAAGTCTGTAATGATGCTAAAATTCGTAATATTCGCCTGACGACATTAGTGCAGTGGCGACTATAGTGTTATTGACGGTACCGTGTTTGTGGGTGGTGGTGGCCTTCCTACGTGTGTCTATCTCTATGGTAAGTCTTCATACGTGTTATAGGAATGATAGTAACATCAGTACCGTCAATAACACTATAGTCATAAAAACATAAGGAAGCTACAAGAGGCCGTGAGACCTACACGTGGTAGTTCCTGTTACTTAATACTACCTACATCCACTTTTCATCCCCATCCATGAAATTATCTAGCTTCCTTTTAAAGCTCCCTAATGACTCCGCACTAACTACCTGATGACTGACTAACTAAAAATATAGTCGCCACTGCATTAATGTCGCCAGGTGTCATATAACGAATTTTAGCATCACTACAGATTTGTATGTGCCACTGAAGACAGGTACAGTACATTATAATAAACTACTGTGCATGCCTCTTCAGTGGCACATACAAATCTGTAGTGATGCTAAAATTCGTAATATATGGCGCCTGGCGACATTATAATTAGTGCAGTGGCGAGTATAGTGTTATTGACGGTAGGGAAGTAAGTAATTATGATCAGCGCAAAGTTATTTATGAGTATGGCAGGTACACTAAATTAATGTAGTAATACTTGTAACACTTGTAGTAGTAATTATCATCAGCGCAAGGGAATTAATGGGAATGGCAGTAACACTTGTAGGGAAGTTAGTAATTATCGTCAGGCTATCAGCGCATGCATGGAAATATAGATAGAAAATAGGATACATGAGAGAGAGAGAGAGAGAGAGAGAGAGAGAGAGAGAGAGAGAGAGAGAGAGAGAGAGAGAGAGAGAGAGAGAGAGAGAGAGAGAGAAGAGGAAAGATAGAGAGAGCAGAGAGAGAGAGAGAGAGAGAGAGAGAGAGAGACATGAGAGAGAGAGTTATCATTGGTGCATACATGAAAATATAGATAGAAACTAAGGTACATGAGAGAGAGAGAGAGAGAGAGAGGAGAGAGAGAGAGGAGAGAATGTGTGATGTAGTTGATTAAAGAGTGTAATAGCTAATATATCAAAAACAAATATATAAGATCTATATATAACGAATAAAGCATAACATAACAATATATTGTACAAAATAGAGGCAATAATATATGGCCTTGTGGCGCAACGGATAACGCGTCTGACTACGGATCAGAAGATTCCAGGTTCGAATCCTGGCAAGGTCGAGACTGATATGTTTTTATCATTATTTTTTTTTATTTATTAACTATTTTTATACATAGCTATATAATTATTAGTGAGTTTTATTGTTTTGTTGCATACACGTAAAACCATTGTTAGCTATATCTTCCTTTCTTTCCCTCTTTTCTTCTCTTCCTGCTTCCTTTCCCTTTATACAACCTTTTATTTTCTTCTGTTTTTAGTATTATACATAAATATTATCATAGTGAATGTTATTGTTTTGTTGCATACACATAAATCATTGTTAACTATTTCTTCCTTTCCTTCCCTCTTTTCTTCTCTTCCTGCTTCCTTTCGCTTTATACAACCTTTTTTTCATCTATTCTAGTTTTATACTATTATATTATCTTCGTAAATTTTATAGTTTTGTTGCATGCACTTAAAATCATTGTTAACTATATCTTGGTTTCTCTTTCTTTCTTCCCCTCTTTTCTTCTGGTCCTGCTATTTTTCCCCTTCTTTTTTAGTATTATACATATATATTATAGTGATTTTTATAGTTTTGTAGCATGCACTTAAAATCATTGTTAACTATATCTTCCCTTCTTTCTTTCTTCCTCTCTTTTCTTCTCTTCCTGCTTCCTTTCCCTCTGTACAACCTTTTATTTTCTTCTTTTTTAGTATTATACATATATATTATCTTAGTGAATTTTATTGTTTTGTTGCATACACTTAAATCATTGTTAAATATATCTTCGCTCCTTTCTTTCTTCCTCTCTTTTCTTCTCTTCCTGCTATTTTTTTCTTCTTTTTTAGTTTTATACATAATTATCTTAGTGAATTTTATTGTTTTGTTGCATACACATAAATCATTGTTAACTATTTCTTCGCTTCTATCTTCCTCTCTCTTTTCTTCTCTTTCTGCTATTTTTTTTTTCTTTTTTAGTTTTATAGATATATATTATCATAGTGAATTTTATAGTTTTGTTGCATACACTTAAATCATTGTTAAATATATCTTGCTTTCTCTTTCTTTCTTCCTCTCTTTTCTTCTCTTCCTGCTATTTTTTCTTCCTTTTTAGTATTATACATATATATTATCTTAGTGACTTTTATAGTTTTGTTGCATATACATAAAGCATTGTTAACTATATCTTGGTTTATCTTTCTTTCTTCCCCCCTCTTTTCTTCTGGTCCTGCAATTTTTCTTCTTTTTTTAGTATTATACAAATTATATTATAGTGATTTTTATAATTTTGTTACATAGACTTAAAATCATTGTTAACTATTATTATCTTCCCTTCTCTCTTTCCCTCTTTTCTTTTCTTCTTCCTATCCCTCTTTACATTTTTTTTTGTATTATACATATACAATTATTAGTAAATTCTAGTGTTTTGTTGCATGCACTTAAAATCATTGTTAACTATATCTTCCCTTCCTTCCTTCTTCCCCTCTTTTCTTGTGTTCCTGCTTCCCCTCGCTCCCCTCTCTTGGCCGCTGGTGGTGATTCCCCTGGAGAGAGAGAGGGGAGAGGGATACAAGGGAGGGGAAAAGGAATTGAGACCAGGATATAGATTGAGAGCTGGCTTTACTTTCAATGCGGGGAGGAATTGCATCTCTCTCTCTCTCTCTCTCTCTCTCTCTCTCTCTCTCTCTCTCTCTCTCTCTCTCTCTCTCTCTCTCTCTCTCTCTCTCTCTCTCTCTCTCTCTCTCTCTCGGTGACAATGACAGTTTTCGCGTCTCCATATTTTCAATTCTGAGTCTAATCTGAATCTCTCTCTCTCTCTCGGCGGCAATGACAGTTTTCGCGTCGCCTTATTTTCAATTTCTCTCTCTCTCTCTCTCTCTCTCTCTCTCTCTCTCTCTCGCGGCTCTCTTTCGCGTCGCTTTCTCTCTCCTCGCTCAATGGTTTCGCGTCGCCTTATTTTTTCAATTTGCTCCCTCTTCTCTCTCTCTCTCTCTCTCTCTCTCTCTCTCTCTCTCTCTCTCTCTCTCTCTCTCTCTCTCTCGTCTCTCTCTCTCTCTCTCTCTCTCTCGTTAAACTTCACAAAGAATATGAGACAGAATATGATTGGTGGTAAATATGGAGAAGAAAAGGAAGGATAAAATGGAGGAGGAGGAAGAGGATGGAAAGAGGGAGCTGGGAGGAGAGGAGGAGGAGGAAGAGGAGGAGGAGGAGGAAGAGGAGGAGGAATGACAAGGCAGGAGCGGTGGTGGAAATATAGAAGTAAGAATAAACAGGAAATTTAATAATAACTCGACATGAATGAGGAGAGAGGGATGACGAGAGAGAGAGAGAGAGAGAGAGAGAGAGAGAGAGAGAGAGAGAGAGAGAGAGAGAGAAGAGAGAGAGAGAGAATGTGAATACAGGGAAGGGTGGAAGACGACGATAAAGATGGAAAGGGAAGGGGAGAGGAGGAAGGAAAGTAATTTGATGGTGAAAAAGAGAGAGAGAGAGAGAGAGAGAGAGAGAGAGAGAGAGAGAGAGAGAGAGAGAGAGAAGGGAAAAGGGGTTGAAAGAGAGAGAATGAGGGATAGGCGAGGAAAGAGAGAGAGAGAAAGAGAGAGAGAGAGAGAGAGTTAATCCAATGGAGCGTGTGGGAGGGAGGAAAAACGACTTTGAGAGACAAATTACAGGACAAAATAATAAATGGAGAGAATTTGTCCTTTTCCGTGTGTGTGTGTGTGTGTTTCAAAACTTCGAAATGTTAACTGTATTATTATTTCCAACACGTAAATCGTCTCTCTCTCTCTCTCGTCTCTCTCTCTCTCTCTCTCTCTCTCTCTCTCGTCCTCCCCTTCTTCTCTCTCTCTTCTCTCTCTCCCCTTCTCTCTCTCCTCTCTATCTATCTATCTCTCTCTCTCTAGTCCTGTTTCTATCCATTACTACCTTCTTATTCCTCCTATTATCATATATTCTCTCTTCTCACCTCCTTTTATCCTTTATTCTCTTCTTCTCACCTTCTTGTATCAGTTATTATCTCTTCTCTTCCTCCTTTTATCAGTTATTCTCTCTTCTCTTCCTCCTTTTATCAGTTATTCTCTCTTCTTCTCTTCCTCCTTTTATCAGTTATTCTCTCTTCTCTTCCTCCTTTTATCAGTTATTCTCTCTTCTTCTCTTCCTCCTTTTATCAGTTATTCTCTCTTCTCTTCCTCCTTTTATCAGTTATTCTCTCTTCTCACCTTATTCTCCTCTTCCTCCTTTCGTTGACGCCAGGTGACCCAGTTCTCCCTTTCTCCCCCCTCTTTTTTAGGGTCGTTGGTGGGGGGGGGGCAGGTGATGATATGGTCAGTACTCAGTACATTTCTCTCTCTCCCCCTTTTCTCTTTTCTCTCCCCTTCTCTCTCTTCTCTCTCTCCTCTCTCTCTCTTCTTCTCTCTCTCCCCTCTTCTCTCTCCTCTCTCTCTCTCTCTCTCTCATACCCATCCTCTCCACGGTAGCACCTTTCTCTTACCTCCTAATTTTAACGACCTCCCCCCCCCCTCTCTCTCTCTCTCTCTCTCACTCTCTCCCTCACTTTTTTCCCTCCGCTTTTCTCAGTCTATTGCTTTCCTTCCTCTTTCTCAGTTTTCGTCCCCTCTCTTCTCTCTCTCTCTCTCTCTCTCTCTCTCTCTCTCTCTCTCTCTCTCTCTCTCTCTCTCTCTCTCTCTCTCTCTCTCACACACACACACACAACGCCTGTTTGTCATCAGGGTCGAGCAAGGAGTTATATAGCAAACGGCAAAATAATGATATCACAGACTTCCTCCTCCTCCTCCTCCCCCCCTCCTCCTCCCCTCCTTCCTTTCCTCCTCCTCCTCCCTCCCTCCTCTCCTCCTCCCCTCCTCCTCCTCCTCCTCCTCTCCTCCTCCTCTTCCTCCTCCTCCTCCTCCTCCTCCTCCTCTTACTCTTCGCTGCAGGCACAAAGGGCAGTCGTATAGTTTCCCCGGAGACATGATTTTCGCCTTTATGTTTCCTCTGTCTGAAGTCGCTTCTCCTTGCTTCACTCTTTTCAAAGCCAAGAAGAAAAGAAGGAAAGAATTGATAAAAACAGAATACAAGAAAGATAAAATAAGTAAAAAAGAGTTTCAGTTGGGAGAAAAAAATGTAAGGAATGTCAGTCATATGAAGAAAATAATATTACAGAATGGTACTTAGTAAAAGAAAAGAAAGGAAGAATTGACAAAAAGAATACAAGAAAGATAAAATAAGTAAAAATGAGATTCAGTTGGAGTAAAAAAAGCAAGGAATGTGTTATGAGTCATATGAAGAAAATAATATTACAGCATGATACTTAGTAAGAGTTTTGTGTTGAGTTGAATACTGAATACAAAAGGGACAGAGGACATCTTTAGCTTTATGAACATGTATTGCCTTAATTCATCTATCTTCTAAGCCTATATTCTATCTATGTATCTATCCCATCTATCTTCTATCTAACTGAGATTAATAATTATTTAACCCCTTCACACCCAGATCTTTCCCTTGCTATATAAAATTGACTGTTGTTAGCCATAAAATTACGAAAAGTAACTGAATATACCAAATTAGCTAGTGGACAAGGATACTAAACAGGTCATATCTATAAAATATTGCTTATATTCACTACAAATTGTCTAATGGTAGTCATATTATATAATGAAAATTACGTTCTGGGTCTCAAGTGGTTAAATAAATAAAAGGGGCGAACAGTTACTGGAATGGTTATTAAACTTGCAATGACTCAAATAGCAATAAACATTTAAATTGCCTTAATTAATCTACGTATCTACTAACCCAACTGTAACTGTGTATAACTGAGATAACTAACTGTTTAAATATAAAAATAATAAGGGAGAACAGTTACTGGCATGGTTATTAAACGTGCGATACGTGTCGAGTCAACTCGACACGTTAATATACTGAATACGAAAGGGAGAACTGGAATAATAATAATAATAATATTTTATTTTCACCCAAAGGCATACAGTAAAACAACATAATTATACAAACAGGAATAAATTAACTTAACCCCTTGAGGCCCAGAACGTAATTTCCATTGTAACTTGGCCACCATTAGTCGATTTTGAGTGAATATAAGCAATATTTTATAGATATGACCTATTTAGTATCCTAGTCGACTAACTAATTTAGTATATAAATTAATTTCCGTAATTTTATGGCTCGACAACATACGATTTTTTATAGTAAAGGAAATATCTGGGTGTGAAGAGGTTAAGTACCAAAGTAAATAAAAGGTAGGAGGAATAAAAAGAGAGGTAATGGTTATTTATTAAACTTGCAATGACTCAAATAGCACCAAACAGCCTCATCATGGTGGCGTGTCGTGTTTGGGTCGCGTTACACACATGATGGATCACCGCGCGTCCAGCCCGCGCCTCGCCTTGATCAATGGGTGCGCGCCACTAATTTATGGCAGAATTTAGGATTACTGATTAATTTTGTAGTTCATTCAGCGTGCACCAATGACCATAAATACAATGGGTCCGGGGTATACATTATGCCGAGCTGTACAGACCCCCCCCCTCGTATGCCCTCACGCCCGTATCCCCCCCCCCCCCCCGCCCGCCCGCCCGCCCGTTCTCCCGCCCTGACAAGCCTTGCTACAGACCGCCCATTGCATGCTCCACTTTAAAAATACAGGCCTGCGTTCTCTCTCTCTCTCTCTCTCTCTCTCTCTCTCTCTCTCTCTCTCTCTCTCTCTCTCTCTCTCTCTCTCTCTCTCTCTCTCACTGTCTTTTTATTTATTTTTCTCTGGTTCTCTCTCACTGTCTTTTTTTTTATCTCTGGTTCTCTCACTCACTTTCTTTTTTCTGTCTAGTTATGTCTCACTTTTTTTTCTCTGGTTCTCTCTCTCTCTCACTTTGTCTCTCACACTCTCTCTCTCTGATCGGTCTGGTCACATGGAAATTGGAATTCGCCCTTGGCAGTATACAAGTATTGACATTCACGTCACGGTGAAAGAACCAATAAAAATATAGATGTAAAAATAAAGAAAATTGAAAATAAGAATAATAACTGGCGAGGAGGAGGAGGAGGAGGAGGAGGAGGAGAGGAGGAGGAGGAGAGGAGGAGGAGGAAAGGGGGAGAGGAGGGGGGAGGAGGTGGTGGAGGAGGAGGAAGAGGACGAGGAGGAGGAGGAGGAGGAGGAGGAAGAAGAAGGGGAGGAATACAAAGGAAGAAAGACAGCAAGGAGGAGGAGGAGGAATACAAAGGAAGAACAGACAGCAAGGAGGAGGAGGGGGAGGAGGGGGAGGGAGGAGAGAGGAGGAGGAGGAGGAGGAAGGGGAGAGGAGGAGGAGGAGGAGGAGGATGAGGAGGAGGAGGAGGAGGATAACAAGGCAGGATAGTAGGACCTCTGTGTTGGCGCTTATGTCCCTTTAGTTCCGCACCCTCACTTGTCGTCGGTAGGGTTTGGCGGGAGACGCGAGGTTGCCATGTCGCTTAATACTTGACAAATAAAACATCTCTTCACTAATTTCTAACCTTCTAAACCCAACTCCTAACGAACCTCACCACTACTAAATCATTTTATAACCTTCCACAGACGTAACTTGCATATAACACCGGTATTTTTTAGGCTATTTAATGGTTAGAAATAAAAATATGTCAGTTTAGGTATTCGGTGGGGTGGGTGAGGTAAATTGTTATTGGATTGTGCAGTTGGAGTGAGTAGGGGGCAAGAGTGTGCTATGTAGATGGGAGTCAGCTCAGTTGTGTGTATGTGTGACTGTGTGTGTGTGTGTGTGTGTGTTGTGTGTGTGTGTGTGTGTGTCGGCATTGTCTTGGCCCGACCCATGAGCTCTATCTAGCCTTTGTTTACTGATTCCCGCGGCGTGGCTCTGTCTCAGCGGCGGAATATGAATGAGCAACAAAACCTTCCCCCTTCCCTTTCCCCTCCCCCCCAATCCCAAACCCTCTACCCTCAACTTTCCTCCCCTCCCCCACTCTCTACCCCAACTAACCTCCCCCTCCACTCCTTCCCATATTCTTCACTCTCCCCCTCCCCCTCTTCCCCCTCTACCCCAACCTCCTCTCCTTCCTCTTCCCCTCCTCCTCCTCCACCCCCTTCTTCGTTGTATAGAAGTCAGGGCACGAAAGAAGAGGAACAGAGAACTTGAGAGGAGAAGAATCTTTGCAGGGGAGAGAGAGAGAGAGAGAGAGAGGGAGATGAAAACCTTTAGATACGCAGAGCACATAAACCATAATGTCCGCTCTTAATATTTATGGTTGAGAGAGAGAGAGAGAGAGAGAGAGAGAGAGAGAGAGAATAAATACTAAACTTATCTACCATTATCTACCATTTAGGGCATCTGTATGATTAATATCCAAAAAAAAAAATAAAAGAGAGAGAGAGTGCACGAACAATTGAGTAGAAAGAACATTGAAGTATTAACCCAGATTCTTATATACAAAAAATAGTGGTAGTGTTTTTGTTGGATAATTCGTTTATTTTCTATTTTTTCTGCTCTTTTTCCTCTTCCTCTTATGTCTTAACGGCAAAAAAGACTTGTTCGTGTTTGTTTGTTTTTATTTATTTGGTTGCTTATTTTTATTACTAGCTAGTTGTATTTAGACTTATTTTTTCTTTTTCTTTTGTCTTCGTGTTTGTTTGTTTTTGTTTATGTTAGCTTTCGTTGTATTCAGACTTTTTTTTTTCTTTTTCTTTACCTAGTCTTCAGTATTGTGCGTGACTTTTTTTTTATTTCTTTCTTTTCCAAGTATTATATTTTCCTTTCTCTCTTTGTTTTATTTCTTTTTCTCTCTCTTCCTTCCTTTAATACTTTTTCTATCCCTTCACGCTTTCAATTCCTTTCTGAATCACTTCCTTTCCTCCATTTCTTACACAAGATTTTATATTTCAATTTCTATTTTTCTCGTTTCTTGCTTCAGTTTCTTCTTTATCTTCACCTTCCTTCCTCTAGACTTACTCTTCCTACTTCTCCTTTTTCCTGCCATCCTTCCTTCCTTCCTTCCTCCTCTAGACTTACTCTTCCTACTTCTCCTTTTTCCTGCCATCCTTCCTTCCTTCCTTCCTTCCTCCTTCCTCTAGACTTACCTTCCTCTTCTCCTTTTCCTCCATCCTCCTTCCTTCCTTCCCTAGACTACTCTCCACTTCTCCTTTCACTGCATCCTTCTTCCTTCCTTCCTCTATACTTACTCTTTCTATTATTATCCTGTTACTGCCTTCCTTCCTTCCTCAATGCCAAAATTTTCCCTCAACGTCCTTCCTTCCTTCCTTCCTTTCTCAATGCCAAAATTTTCCCTCAACGTCCTTCCTTCCTTCCTTCCTCAATGCCAAAATTTCCCCTCAACGTCCTTCCTTCCTTCCTTCCTTCCTTCCTCTGTACTTACTCTTTCTATTATCTAATTTTTTACTACCATCTTTCCTTCCTTCATTCGTTCCTTTATGCTTACTCTTTCTGTTTCCTCTACCAACGTCCTTCCTTCCTTCCTTCCTTCCTTCCTCTCTTTCCTTCCTTCCTTTCCCTTCCCTTCCTTTCCTTTCCTTTCCTTTCCTTTCCTTTCCTTCCTTCCCTTCCCTTCCCTTCCCTTCCCTTCCCTTCCCTTCCCTTCCTCTTCCCTTCCCTTCCCTTCCCTTCTCTTTCCTTTCCTTCCTTCCTTCCTTTCCTCCCTTCCTTCTTCCTTTCCTTCCCTTCCCTTCCCTTCCCTTCCCTTCCCTTCCCTTCTCTTCCCTTTCCTTTTCTTTCCCTTCCTTCCTTCCTCAGTACAAGTAGTTCGGGTCGTGACTAAATCATCAGCACTTCGGACAAATAAGCGACTCAAACGTCCGCTTCATTGTAATAAGACGTTGCCGATGATTTACACAACACCCGCACCCCTTCCTCCTCCTCTCCTTCCTTCCTTCCTTCCTTCCTTCCTTCCTTCCTCCTCCTCCTCCTCCTCCTTCCCTTCCTTCCTCCCTCCTCCTCCCTTCCTTCCTTCCTCCTCCTCTCCTCCTCCTCCCTTCCTTCCTTCCTCCCTCTCCTCCTCTCCTCTATTCCACCCCTTCCTTCCTCCCCCTCCTCCTCTCTTCCCTTCCTTCCTTCTCCTCCTCCTCGTCCCTTCCCTTCCACTCCTCCTCTCCTCCCTTCCACTCCTCCTCTCCGTCTCCTCCTCTCCCTCCTACCTTCCCTTCCTTCCTTCCTCTCCCCTCCTCCTCCTACAGCCGTTGCACACAAACACACACACACCTTTTTTTTTTCTCTCTCTCTCTCTCCTCCTCTCTCGTCCCTCTCTCTCTCCTCTCCTCATTCTCCTCTCTCTCTCATCCTCTCTCTCTCTCTCTCTCTCTCTCTCTTCTGTCCGCTAAGTGGATTAGGAAGTTGCCCATCTCTGTATTTTATTTACTTGTTTGTTTCTTGATGTAGTTCCTGACCGGGCAAAATAATAAACCGAAAATTGTTTAGACTATTATTGTTTTGCGTCGTGTTTGTGTTGGTTTTATTTATTTGTTTTGTTTGTTCTATTTTTTTTTTTTTTTTTTTTTTATGTTCTACGTGGGTGGTATTTTGTTTTTGTTTTGTTTTCACTGACTTTTTTTTTATTTGATCAACTCGTATTGCTTTCTGATGACTGACTCTCTCGTCTCTCTCTCTCTCTCTCTCCTCTCTCTCTATCTCTCTCTCGTCTTCTGTCTCTCTCTCTCTCCTCTCTCTCTCCCCACCTAGGTCATAGATCCCACCGCTGCCATCAATTGTTGTTCTAGGCATACTCCTCCCCCCCTCTCTCTCTCTCTCTTCTCTCTCTCTCTCTCTCTCTCGTCTCTCTCTCTCTCTCTCTCCTCTCTCTCTCTCTTCTCTCTCTCTCTCTCTCTCTCTCTCAGCTTCACATGCACGTTTCTCTATTTATATTTAAATTTCTCAACTTTGGTTTATATCATCAACCTGTTATTGTATATTTTTTACATCAATGTTTTTATTCGCATTCTTTTTACTTCCAGTTTTTGTATTTCTATTGTTATCCTCGTCAGTCTTTACACACACACACACACACGCACACACATACACACACATTCCCATCAGCGCTTCAAAAACTCGCTCTTGGAAAATATATTGTCACCGGTTTCTCCTCTTTCTCTTCCTCCTCCTCCTCCTCCTCCTCCTCCTCCTCCTCCTCCTCTCTCCCTTCCTCCCTTCTTCTTGTCATCCCTTCTTCCCCTCTTCCTCCCCTCCCTTGCTCACCCCTTCAGGCCTGGCAAACAAGACATTGGACACAGGATACGTGTTGGGGGAAGGGGGAAGAGGAGGAAGAGGAGGGGAGGGGGGGAGGAGGAAGTGGGAAGGGGGAAAGGTATGTGAAATAGGAGGAAGAAGAAAAAGAAGAATGGAAAGAAAGAAAATTGAAAGATAATGACGTTCGAGAGAGAGAGAGAGAGAGAGAGAGAGAGAGAGAGAGAGAGAGAGAGGTATGTATGAAAGATAGAGAGAGATAGGTGTATGTGCGAGAGAGAAAGGGGTATAAAAAATAAGGTATCATATGTGTGTATGAGAGAAGAGAGAGAGAGAGAGAGAAGAGAGAGAGAGAGAGAGAGAGAGAGAGAGAGAGAGAGAGAGAGAGAGAGATATTCGTGCGTGTGTGCGTGTGGATTCTACTCAAGAATATTTAAATGTCATTAAGGGTGGCAGGCGATGTTGGACCGTATGTGTGGGGAAGGTAAGGGCGAGAGTGGCGTGGAGGAGGTGGGCGGTGCTGGTTCATGCATACTCGCCCTTACCACCCAGCTGACAGTTGCCACACAGGTTATACAGGGAGAGAGAGAGGAGAGAGAGAGAGAGGAGAGAGAGAGGAGAGAGAGAGAGAGAGAGAGAGAGAGAGAAGGGAAAAATATAGATAAATAGATAGTGTGTGTATTGTTTGTGTTGATAAAAGAGAGAGAGAGGAAGGGAGGAGGTAGAGAGAGAGAGAGGAGAGAGAGAGAGGAAAAGGAGAGAGAAAGGAGAGAAAAATCGGCTGTCGTTTAAATCTTTTTGATTTAAATTGTCTTGGTGGGGGTGTTGGGTTTTTTGGAAGTGGGGTGGGTGAGATGGGGTGTGGTTTTGTTGTTGTGACGTGTTGGGTTGGGGGGGGGGGGGGGGGGGGGGGGGAAAAGGGAGGGAAAATTTGGGGGGGGGTTGATTGGATAGGTTTTATGTTTTTTTGGGTTTATAGGAGGAAAAAAAAAAAAAAAAAAAAAAAACGAAAGGGGTAATATGGCCCTTCCTTTTTAACTCCTCTTTCTTTCTTTCTTTTTTTTTTTTTTTTTCTTTTTCTTTGTTTTTCTTTTTAAAGGGGGTGTACTGTGTGAAAGGTGGGGTTTTGGGGAGGGGGGAGGAGGGAGGGGACGAAATTTTTTTAAAAAATGTTTAAAATTTTCCCCAAAATTTTTTGCGGTTTTCACTTGAACAAAAAGGGGGGTAAAACCACAAAAAATTTTTTACCTTTCATACTTCTTTTTTTTCTTCTCTTTTCTCTCCTTTTTTTTCTTTCTTGTTGTTTCTTCTTTTTTCTTTTTTTTCTTGAAGATACGCAGGGTAGTTGTAAAATGGTGGAGGGTGGGAAGGGAACAAACTTTTACATGGTTTTAAAGTTACAATACTTGGTTTAGGGTGGTTAAGTTCAATACTTTTTAAACGGTCTTTTTTTTGGGTTTTTTATGTGTTTTAATTCTTTTTTTTCTTCCTTTTTTTTCTTTTTTTTGTAAGTAGGTTTTGGAGCTGTTAAATGGTGGTAGCGGTGGTTATAATTACAATTGTGAGGGGGGGTGTGGTTGTGTTTTGATAGTTATTTTTTGGTTTTTTTTTTTTAAACAAGAGTGGTAGTGGGGTGGTGTTAATTTTAGTGGGTGTGGTGGTGGTTTAAATAGGGGTTTTTAGGGTGGTGGTTACATTTTTGGTAGTGGTGTGGTTACAATATGGTAGGGGGTGGTGGTTACATAGTGGTAGGGGTGGTTTAAATATGGTAGGGGGGGGTTACAATGTGGTAGGGGGGTTACAATGTGGTAGGGTGGGGTTTACAATAGTGGTAGTGGTTTAGGGTGGTGGTTTCCCAATAGTGTGTGGTAGTGGGGGTGGTTCTAGTGGTAGTGGTGGTGGTTACAATAGTGGTAGTGGTGGTGGTTACAATAGTGGTAGTGGTGGTGGTTACAATAGTGGTAGTGGTGGTGGTTACAATAGTGGTAGTGGTGGTGGTTACAATAGTGGTAGTGGTGGTGGTTACAATAGTGGTAGTGGTAGTGGTGGTGGTTACAATAGTGGTAGTGGTAGTGGTGGTGGTTACAATAGTGGTAGTGGTGGTGGTTACAATAGTGGTAGTGGTGGTGGTTACAATAGTGGTAGTGGTGGTGGTTACAATAGTGGTAGTGGTGGTGGTTACAATAGTGGTGGTGGTGGTGGTTACAATAGTGGTGGTGGGGGGGTTTTAAATAGGGGTAGGGTGGGGGGTTACAATGTGGTAGTGGTAGGGGTTACAATAGGGGTAGTGGTGGGGGTTAAAATTTTGGGGTAGGGGTGGGGGGTTACAATGGGGTAGTGGTGGTGGTTACAATATGATAGGGGTGGGGGTTCAATAGTGTTAGGGGTGGGGGGTTAAAAAGGGGTAGGGGTGGTGGTTACAATAGTGGAGGGGTAGTGGGGTGGTTACAATAGGGTTTTTAGTGGTGGTGGTTACAATAGTGGTAGGGGTGGGGGTTTTACAATGGGGGTAGGGGTGGGGGTTTTAAAATAGGGTAGGGTGGGGGTTACAATAGGTGGTGGGGGGGGTTCAATAGTGGGTGGTGGTGGTTTACATAGTGGTAGTGGGGGTGGTTACAATAGGGGAGGGGTGGGGTTAAAATAGTGGTGGTGGTGGTGGTTACAATAGTGGTAGTGGTGGTGGTTACAATATTGGTGGTGGTGGTGGTTACAATAGTGGTGGTGGTGGTGGTTACAATAGTGGTAGTGGTAGTGGTGGTGGTTACAATAGTGGTAGTGGTGGTGGTTACAATAGTGGTAGTGGCAGTGGTTACAATAGTGGCAGTGGTGGCGTGTGGTTGTGGTGTTGATAGTGGTAGTGGTGGCGATAGTGGTAGTGGTGATAATAGTGGTAGTGGTGTTGCTAATGGTAGTGGTGTTGATAGTGGTAGAAGGGGCGTGAGGTAGTGGTTATTTATACTCTCTATATAGACCGGTTGGTTACTTGATGGTGGTGGTGATGGGGGGTAGTAGTAGAAGAATATTATAGTTGAGGAAGAATATAAAGTTAGAGTAAAAGAATGGAAGGAGGAAAGATAATAAATAAAGATTAATACTTACAAGTAAAATATGTTTTACTATGTTTTTTTAATTATATTTATTGCCTACTTCTCTCCAAAGGAAATGCTCGTGGTGGTGGTGGTGAATTAATACCCTACCGTAGATAACAGTCAAGTCGCCACCTGCAGTCATGTCGCCAGGCGCCATATATTACGAATTATAGCATTACTACTGATTTTTAGTCCCACTGAAATGATACACAGTATTTAATCTGACTGTAAATCACCTGTTTCAGCGTTTTTTATGCTTTGTATTGCAAGTATAGCGGTTTCAAATTTCATAGCGTTTTTTTTTTTCGGCGACGACGACGCGGTACGACACTCAGTAAATAAACACTAGAGGCGACTTGACGTTGGTAGCCACTTTGTAATTTTTTTTGTAATTTTTTTAATTTAACCCATATATGACACAGAGGAAGAACAAAATGCAGTCTCCGATAGTCCTTCAAAACTGTCCTAAAATCATTAAATGCAAAAATTAAAGTATAAAGCCACCACACGTCTGTAAAACTGAAAAAAAATTGTCCGGGGTTTTTGACTTTTATTTAGTAGTGTTAATCTGCAGCATTGACAGGCCTTTGTTTGTAACCTATTATGGGGCTTGGAAAAATGATCAGTGTTTCTTATCGATATTTTTTTGTTGTTGCCAGTAGTAAGCCATCGTACACGTTTGTGAGATGGTAAGTTTATTATTTTTCAAACACCCCCACAACACACACACACAACACACACCACCAAAAACAACACACAAAACCAAAAACCCCACCACCGTTTTAACCGCGCGATGGGCAGGGTTAGAAGGACGGCCCCCCATTCTTGGGGAGGGGGTTCGAAAACCTCGCGTCCCCGGGATTTTTTACTGATAAATTTTGGGCCGGTTTCTGTCCCCCCCTTGAGCAAAGGATGGGGGGGTGTGGTGTGCGGGTCCCAGCATTTCCCAAAAAAATCGGTAAAAAATGAGCTCCAAGCTCGCACTGAGGGGTGAAAACGGCGATCGCAGCCAGCTCGCGTGGAAAAGACCATGGGGGAATAAAAACACACACACACAACACACCCCATATATACCGATCAGGCCCTGTAAAACACAAATAGGTAATAATGGAAAAAATATCTATAATATTTTGGCCTTTCTTTTTATAGGTTTTTTTTTTCTCTCTCCCCTCTCCTCTCTCCCCTTCTCTCTCTCTCCTCTCTCTCTCTCTCCCCTTCTCTCTCTCCTCTCTCTCTTCCCCTTCTCTTCTCTCTCTCTCTCACACACACACAAAAAACCCCCAACCACTCATGTCCCGTCTTCTAACCCGAACTTTTTGGGGGGATTTTTTAAAATTTGGAGAACCATAATGAGAAAATTGGCGACCTTTTGGCAGCCACAAGTTTGGTGAGGGGCGAGGGCGTGGCATTCCCGCCCCTGCGCACCCCGCCACAAGGCCCAAAGTGGCGTGGTGCCCCGGACCAGGCGAGGCGGGGTTGCCACACGCCGCCACGTTCTCCAATTCCTTCATCTGATATCGATCGCAAGGTGCGTGTGCGTATGTGCGTGAATGTTTCAGTGTGTGTGTGTGTGTGTGTGTGTGTGTGTGGTAACCTACGGTCTTGCTCACGCGAACTGGACTCATGATCAACACTTTTACCCTCTGAAATAATAATAATAATTTATTTTATTCTCACCCAAATAGCTTGGAACTCGTAGCTCTTTTGTGTGTGTGTGTGTGTGCGTGTGTGTGTGTGT
>JACEEZ010022871.1:6266-36524 GCA_016584305.1 Chionoecetes opilio
GGTGTTGCCTCCTGCTACCTGTCTGTTTTGTCGTTGTCTGCCCGTATATTTGTATGTCTCTCTCTCTCTCTGTCTATATCTTCACAAGACAATAGGTAAAAGAATGGACACACTCAATCTACCCTTAACCCCTTGAGGCCCGGAACGTAATTTCCATTGTAATTTGGGTGCCATTAGACGATTTTTAGTGAATATAAGCAATATTTTATAGATATGACCTGTTTAGTATCATTGTTTACTAACTAATTTGGCATATTAAGTGACTTTTCTTAATTTTTTAGCTAACAACAGACTATTTTCATACAACAAAGGAAAGATCTGGGCGTGAATGGATTTTAAATAACATGTAACTCTTCTTCTTTCCCATACACACCAGGTAAAGGAATGGACACTCTCAATCTACTCTTAAGAAAGCAAAAAACATAGCATTTCCTTATCCTAGTTAGTGATCGCAGACAAATGTTTATCACTCTTATGTTTTAATTACGTGAATATGTTTGTTGTTGTGTTGTCTGTACTTCCTCTAACAGCAGCCTTCCATGACCTGCCTCCACCTGCCTCGCTTCGCCCCCCGCATTAATAGCGACCACAACAACGGATTTTTTCTTTTTAGTAAGACGAGCGGACAGCCAATAAAAACTAGATTTGTCTTCTGCCGTGCTTTTTAGCTCTTTATTTTACTCATCATGCCCCGCAGTAAGCGTAACAAGCTTTTGAAGGCTCGAGAAATAGCTCTAAACAGGTCAAAACTTGAGCTATTGAAGAACAACAGTAGCCTTTTCAAAAATATGCTTATAACGTCAGACATGAAACGTTTAAGTTAAATCTAACTAAACATAGATTTGCATATATAAAAAATATTAAACTCATCAACATTCTTCAAATTTGAAATATTAGTATCAGAGATCTATTCGATTAAATATACACCCAAAAATGACACTTTTTTTTTTTTTTATGGATTCTCAGATATTGGATGATACACTTTATATACATTGCTAAGACTGTGAAGAAGATTCCCTGAAAGTTGCGATGAAATCCATTGACAAATAAGTGACCCCCCGGACTCTCCCCTTCATATTACATTGTGGCTATATTATATCGTTATGCATTATTGACGCCAAACCTACGAGCATCACAGAATAATAGAATATTCCAGGCCAGGAAAAGAAGGAATACATAGGAATACAGAGGGTAAGAACAGACACCAGGAGACTATTGGTCTTTTTGAGGGTATCTGCTGAACTACATACTATATCAAACTACATGTAAGATAACAGTTGGAAAAGTTATACCTTGTCCTAAAGAGGATAGAAAAATGGAAGCTCTTTATGAAGAATAAAGGAATTTTGAAGTATGCTAACTAGAAAACTACCACTAACCCTAATAATCCTGGGATGTTATAATATAATTCGCGGGGCAATATCAAACCATACTACTATACTTAAGAAGAAGAAAAAAATGACCGTAGAGCCGAAGTAACCAGTTGGGCAGCTGATGCTAAGTATTTATCAAAGTTTAGTTTAGTTAGTAGTATTAAGAGGAGAGATGAGAAAGCATGAAAATTGCACTGTCCGCACTGCCAAGGGGTGGAAGGAATATATGTGAGTGACTGGGGATGACTGATACATATGTTTCTGAAGCTTGTCTTTCTACTAATGTTTCTTATAAACTTCTTAAATTTTGGGTCTTTCTGGAATGGCCATTAAAACATGAATATGAGGAAATATTTAGGAAGATGGATTTCTGTATATAAATATTATAATTAATATATATATATATATAATATATATATATATATATATATATATATATATATAAATAAATATATATATTATAACAATATATATATAGAGATATATATATATATATATAATAATATATACTATATATATATATATATAGTATGATATATTATATATATATCTATATATATATATATATATATAATAATGATATAGATATATATATTATATCATAATATATATATATATATATATATATATATATCTAGATATAGATATATATATATATATATATATATATATAATATATATATAATATATAGATATATTGTTGTTGCTTTATTTATGCATTAAAAAATAGAAATTACTTCTTGTAGGGATTCCATCCCATTGTTTATGAGCTTGTAGGATATAGGGGAGGAGATTGACAGCTGTGGGTGATGACTGGGGCTCCCCTGTCGTCTATATTCTCCAGCTTGATGGTGATGAGGAGGAAGCTGTCCTTATGAGGCACTTTGTGGGATACAAATCCCTCGGCAAAACCGCTCGTGGCCAGTTTCTCCCTACACACACCAAACGAATAGGACCCTACAACAATATCAAACCTTTAAACAAATAATTTATGGCATGAATGTTTTAATGTGGCCGTGTATGAAATAGCCTTTTTATATATGTTTTTTTTTTTGTTAAATCATGGAAGAAATCACCTTGTCCTGTTCGAGGACGGCCCTTGCTAAAATTCTCCATTTCTTCCGTCGCACTGGCGGCGGGATAAGAACCTATAGTCTTCTCGCGTCATGGGATTTCCCCTTGACATGCTTTAGGTAACAAATTTTAAAGATTTTAGTCTAAATGTGTTAACGAGTCATATGCTTGTGGGATCAGCATTTTAGATTTTACGCACAAATTCATGTGAGTAATTTTAAGACCTTACCCGGGGTAGCCCTTGAAGACCACTGGGAACAGCGTTGGACTTCAAGTGATGCGCTTCCTTTTTAGCTCCGGTGGAGGGTGTTGACAGTTGGTGTTTAACTCTTAGGGCTGGAAAGTGGAGCTCGCACACACCGCCGTAAACGAAGTTGGGGAAAAACTTTCGTCACGGGAGATAGCCTGTAAAGATAGTATCATACGTTAAGTTAAAATAACTATCAAATGTTTTAATTTTTTCATATTTAATTGTGGCCAAATGGCATTCTTACCTTGAGCCAGCGGGCGCACCACAGGTCTTTTTTAGCAGGGAAAAATCGGAAAACTGACTTCCCGCAGGTATTGTCGCCCCCAGCCGCGATGATGTTCTTTCCTCGTGCTTTGGGGCGCATTGGACTACAACACCACCTTCTGCCCCATGAGAGTGCAACTTGAGGTTTTCGGGATCTGTTTGAGTAGACAAGCATAAAACTATACTAAGTCATCTCATTTCTGAAAAAAATAAACTGAGAAGCATTCAAATTTATATTATACGGCGTAAAATATGTATATTTTTTACAGCATCACTGGAATTTGAGTTCACGTCAAATTTCACAAACAATGGCTTAAGACTGTACATAATGGAGTGTTTATGAGGATGAAAGCCACCTCTTAAAATGTTTTTGGTTTAAAATTCTGAATGATTTCAATTTTCTAAATTTATCCATACAATAAATAGTGGTTAGTATTCTTTGCTTTAAGTGAAATTCTCCTGAATTTGATTTTTATTAACAGCCTTGCAGTGTCATAATTATCTTCATGAGATGGGGGTGGGTTGAGAAAATGTAAGGGGCCATGGCTGAGTGCTCTCGTCCTATATACGCCATGTCAAACAATATGCATATACATATACAACAAATAATCATCCGCCGATAGACTACTGTACCATCATAAGACCCTGAATGTTACCTATTTATCAACACGGTATTTGATGATTTCGCACACACTAAAACATCATTTCGCCAAAAGGCAATTCGCCCACACGCTGGAGGCATTTCGCCCACATTAGATTACAGTTGTAATATTAAGAGGGTAAGTATATATGAGGAACACAAGAACTTGCTTTGGTAAAATTGTAGTCTTTTCCCGCCCTTAGTGGGCTTTTTTCTCCAGACTCTTCACAGATCCCTTCAGATACCTCTAAAGCGTAATTATAAATTAGGGGAGATATGCCCCCCTTCGTCCTCCCTGCCCCCCTAAACGACCCCCCTGGACCCCTCAAAAATATTATATGGTTACTACTAATCTAACATCACTAACCATAGGTCATTAATAACCTCCTAGGACCCCCCAAACAAATTAATTACTAACTGGTAAAATTCTAGTTCTCTCCCAGTCTTAGGTCTCGCTAGGAGATTATTGGTAATGTTATAGTAAGGTTAGGATAGTTCCAACGGGTTTAGTTCCAAACGTTATAAAGACCAGCAAAGTAAATTGTTCAGTCCTTAGGATGAATACTACATGAGAGTTGAGAGATCCTCATTCCAACTTTAGAAAGCTTGTTCATATCTTAATGGACCAGTAAGCAGTTAACCATTTTAATTCCAAGAATTTTGCTCAGTTTTTCTTTCACAATTAAAATGATGACATGATTTTTTCGGGTGAAGGCACGCGGAGTTTAGGTAACGCAGAGTTTCTTCCTGTAATCTAATACTCATAAATGTGTTTTAGCCCAAACCCCGCTCAAAATGATTCAATCGACATGGAGGCCCAAGCCGCTTTACCACCTACGATTTATTGATCACTATTATATCATTATCACTTCTTATTCCTCTAGGCACAGCATTCATAGGTATAAGTAAGGCATAACCAACCTTATCTCTCTGTGCACAGCCATATATGGTATTAGCAAGGCATTGTTCATCTTTTCCCTCTCTGCAGAGACATCATAGGGTATAGCAAGGCATTACTACCTTATTCCCTCTGATGCCCAGCCATCATAGTGTATTAGCAAGGCATTGTCACCTTATTCCCCATCTGCACAGCCATCATAGGGTGTTAGCAAGGCATTGTCACCCTTATTCCCTCTAATGCACAGCTTATATAGGGCATTAGCAAGGCATTAACACCCTTTATTCCTCCTGCACAGCCCATCATAGGGTGTTAGCAAGCATGTTACCCTTATTCCCTCTCTGCACAGCTATCATAGGGTATTAGCAAAGGCCAATGGTCAACTTATTCCCTTCTCTGCTCTGGTAAGATAAAGGCTATCATTATGGTGTTAGCAAGGCATTGTCACCCTTATCACTCTCTGCCACAGCTTATCAATAGGGTGTCTAGCAAGGCAATTGTCACCCTTATTCACTCTCTTGCCACACAGCTATCATAGGGTGTGCTAACAAGGCATTGTCACCCTTATTCCCTCTCTGCCCACAGCATCATAGCGTGGTAGCAAGGCATATAACACCCTTATTTCCTCTCTGCAGATCATCATAGGGTTGGTAGCAAGGCATGCACCCTTATTCCTCTCTGCACAGCCATCATAGGGTATTAGCAAGGCTTTCACCCTATTCCCTCTCTGCACAGCCATCCAATGGGTATTAGCAAGGCATTAAACAGCCTTATTCCTCTCGCATAGCCACATAGGGTGTTAGCAAGGCATTGGCACCCTATTCCGTCGCTGCACAGCTATCATAGGATGTTAGCAAGGGCATTGCAACCTTATTCCCTCTCTGCACAGCCATCCATAGGGTATTATTAGCAAGGCATTGTCACCCTTATTCCCCTCTGCACAGCCAAATCATAGGGGTGTTAGCAAGGCATTGTCACCCTTATTTCTCTCTCTGCACAGCATCATAAAAGTGTTAGCAAGGCATGGCACCATTTATTCCCTCGTCTGCACAAGCCATCATAAAGTGTAGCAAGGCATGTCACCATTTATTCCCTCTCTGCACAGCCATCATAGGGTATTAGCAAGGCATTAACAGCCTTATCCCTCCCGCACAGCCATCATAGGGTGGTTAACAAGGCATTGTCACCCTTATTCCTTCTGCACAGCCATCAATAGGGTATTTAGCAAGGCATTGTCAACCGTATTCCTCTCCGCAGATCCATCATAGGGTATTAGTAAGGCATTAACAGCCTTATTCCCTCTCTGACACAGCCATTCATAGGGTGTTAGAAAGGCATTAACACCCTTAGTCTCTCTCTGCACAGCCATCATAGGTACTAGCATGGCATTACAGCCTTACTCCCTCTCTGCCACAGCCATCATTGGGTAGTAGCAAGCATTGTCACCTTATTCCCTCTCTGCACAGCGATCATAGGGGCAATTAGCAAGGCATGTCACCCTTATTCTCTTTCTGCACAGCCATTATTGGGTGTTAGCAAGGTCATTGCACCCTTATTACCCTCTTCTGCCCACAGCTTCATAGAGTGTTAGCAAGGCATTGTCACCCGTATTCCCTCTCTGCACAGCCATCGTAGTGTGTTAAACAATTCAATATCACCCTTATTCCCTCTTGCACAGCCATCATAGGGTGTTAGCAATGCATGTTTAACCCCCCTTTATTTTTTTTTTTCCTCTCTGCCGAGCCATCATAGGGGTTTTGCAAGGGAGAATTAACACCCTTATTTACATCTGCAAGCTTAGCATAGGTGTTAGCAAGGTTATTGTCACCCTTATTCCCTTCTGCACAGCTATCATAGGGGCGTTAGCAAGGATTAACACCATTATCCCTCTCTGCACAGCCATCATAGGGTGTTAGGAAAAGGCATTGTCACCCTATTTGCCTCTCTGTATCAAAGGACATTTAGCAGGCATTAACAACATATTCCCGCTCTGTACAGCTATCATAGGGATTAGCAAGGCAGGAACACCCTTATCCTCGTCCCTGCCCCCCTACCTCTCAAACTATCATAGGGATAGCAATCCATTAACACCCTTATTCTCTCTCTGTACAGCTATCAATGGATATTAGCAAGGCATAAACACCCTTATTCCCTCTCTGTACTGCTATATTAGGGTGTTAGCAAGGCATTTTCACCCTTATTCCTTCTCTGTACAGCTATCATAGGGTATTAGCAAGGCATTAACAACCTTATTCCCTCGCTGCACTGCTATCATAGGGTGTTAGCAAGGCATTATCACGCTTATTCCTTCTCTTGCACAGTATCATAGGGTAGTAGCAAAGGCATTAACACCCTTCTTCTCTCTCTACGGGAGATGGAGGCCTCACCCGCCCCCGCGTGCCTTCCGGCACGGGGAAGGGAGGGCTCACCGCCCCCGCGTGCCTTTCGCACGAGGTAGGGTGGGCCTCATCCGCCCCCGCGTGCCTTCACGGCACGGGGCAGGGAGGGCTTCACCCGCCCCCTCGTGCCTTCACGGCAAGGGGCAGGGAGGGCCTCACCAGCACCACCGTGCCTTCACGGCATGGGGCAGGGAGGGCCTCACCCGCCCCCGCGTGCCTTTACAGCACGAGGTGGGGAGGGCCTCATCTGCCCCCGCGTGCCTTCGCAGCACGGGGCAGGGAGGGCCCCATCCGCCCCCGCGTGCCTTCACGGCACGGGGCAGGGAGGGCCTCACCGGCCCCCCCTCGTGCCTTCACGGCAAAGGGGCAAGGAGGGCATCACCCCGGCCCCAGCGTGCCTTCAACGGCAAGGGGCAGGGAGGGCCTCAACCA
Organism: Chionoecetes opilio; assembly: GCA_016584305.1. Classification (NCBI taxonomy): domain Eukaryota; kingdom Metazoa; phylum Arthropoda; class Malacostraca; order Decapoda; family Majidae; genus Chionoecetes; species Chionoecetes opilio. Next base: position 13,597 of record JACEEZ010022871.1, read on the forward strand.
GACCCACGTGCCTTCACGCAAGGGGAAGGGAGGGCATCACCTCGCCCTCAACCAAGAGTTGGAGTTGAGAAGATTGGAACCCAGCAGGTTTCTTTACTCCTTGGACTCTAAACCATCAAGCGTCATACATGGCACTCCAAATAGTACGGCGTTGGACTTACAGAACATTAGGGTAAAGAATATTAAAATCAAATCAAAATCCATCCCGCCCGTCCCCAGGCCACCGCCTCCACACTGGCGATCACCGCCCAGCGCCACCACAGGGGCATCACCAGCCCGCGTGCCTTCACGGCACGTGTGAAGAGGGGCCTCACCAGCCCCCGCGTGCCGTCACTTGCAGGGTGAAGGAGGGCGCACCCGCCCCCGCCCCCGGTCCCTTCACGACACGGGTAGAAGGAGGGCCTCACCAGCCCCATTTGCTTCCACGGCACGGGTGAAGGAGGACTCACCCGCCCTGCGTGCCTTCACGGCATGTGTGAAGGGCACGCGGAGTTTAGGTACGCAGAGTTTCTTCCTTGTAATCTAAATACTCTAAAAGGTTTTTTTTTTTTAGCCCAAAACCCCCTTCAAAATTATTCAATGGACATGGGACCCCAGCCGCCTTACACCTACGATTTAATTATCACTATTGTACTCATTATCCCCCTTTTTCCCTCTCTGCACAGCCATCATTGGGATAAGCAGGCATTAACAACCTTATTCCGGCTTAATGCACAGCATGATAGGGTATTAGCAAGGCATTAACACCCTTTTCACTCTCTGCAAAAGCCATCATAGGATATTAGCAGGGCATTGTCACCCTTATGCCCTCTCTGTGTAAAGCTATCATATGGTGATTAGCAAGGCTTGTCACCCTTATTCCCTCTCTGCACAGCCATCATAGGATGTTAGAAGGCATTTACACCCTTATTCCTCTCTGCACAGCCATCATAGGGTATTAGCAAGGCATTATCCACCCCTATTCCTCTCTGCACAGCCATCATAGGGTATTAGCAAGGCATTGGCACCCTCATTCCCTCTATGCACAGCCAACCAATAGGGTGTTAGCAAGCATTATCACCCTATTCCCTCGCTGCACAGCCATCATAGGGTGGTTATCAAGTTATAACACATTATTCCTATGTGTAACAGCATCATAGGGTATTAGCAAGGCATTATTAACACCCTTATTGCCTCTCACACAGGCATTAGAAAGGTACTAGCAAGGCATAACAACCTATTCTCTCCTCTCGCAGAAGCTATCATAGGGTATAGCAAGGCATTAATACCCCCCCCTATTCCATCTCGTACCGCTATCACAGGATGTTTAGCAAGGCGTCACAACCTTATTTCATCTCTGCTACAGGTACACAGGTTATTAGCAAGCATTATCACCCTTATTCCATCTCGTACAGCTATCATAGGGTATAGCAAGGAATTATCACCCTTATTCCATCTCTGTACCAGCTAATCACAGGAGTTAGCAAAACGGCATCCATTAACACCATTAGTCCCTCTCTGCAGCTATCATAGCGTATTAGCAAGGCATTATCCCCATTATTCTCTCTCTGTCAGCATCATAGGTGTGCTAGGGCCATTTAAACCCGTATTCCTCTATAATCGTAGAATATTGCTAGAAACAAAGACCTATTACCTATTCAAGAAAGAAGAGGATTAACCCCTTGAGACTCAGAACGTAATTGCCACTGTAATTGGCTACTCATTAGGACGCTCTTTAGTGAGACTAAGCGTATTTATAGATATGAAACCTCAGTAGATCCTTGTCCACTAACTAATTTGGTAATTTCAGTGACTTTTCAAATTTTATGGCTCACAACAGGATTTTTATAGAAAGGAAAGATCGGGGCATGGAAGGGGTGAAGGATACTAAAAACAGTCACCTATGTCAAGAAAAGAAGAGTCTTAAGATTACTAAGCAACCTATTTCAAGAAAGAAGAAAGAAGAAGAAGAAGGAAGGAAATGTAGAGGAAGGAATGCAAGGGCGAAGAAAAGGAGAGGAAAGGAAAAAAGGAAGGAGGGTAGGCGGAGGAAAGATAGGACAGAAAGTAAAGAGGACAGAGAGTAAAGAGGAAAAAAGAAAAGAGAAAAATAACGAGAACAGCACGAAAGAACCTATTACAAGAAAGAATTAAAGAAAAGAAAACAAGAGTGTGAGAAGGTAGCAAAAAGGTCATTTTAGTAATAATATTTCCATTTGACGACATATTCACTTGGTGGTCGATTATTTTTTTGGGTGAGTTTTGATGTGTTTTGAAGGATCTGCTAACCGTTTCATGCCACAAATCTTTTTTTTTGGTAAGGTAAATGTTAAAGTTATGGTAAAGGTATATGTAGGTTCGGTTAGTGCAATTTCTTTTTCAATCATGTTTGTCGCCCATTTTTTTTTAGTATAAATGATTTGCGACAGAAACGTGTTAGCAAATATAAATTCAAAAACAAATTAAAACCTCACCAGAAAAAAAACTGTTTGTCCACCAGAGTGAATTCGGTGTCAAACTGAAATTAACCAATCATTTGTCCCTTCCCTCCCTAAGTATCGCCTCACGGAATGTCTCCGTGGTGTAGTGGCTCGCGCGTCTACCTAGGCATCCGCTGGCCAGGTTCGAAAACAGGTAATGGCAGGTCGGTGGCCAGCCACATACACACACAGTGCCCCTACCCACCCCGGTATATTTCCGGTAGTGGGCTTTCAAACAGTCTAGGATTCCTGTCCGATGGCGGGACGGTGGAGTTGCACTAGTTAAATCTTTTAGATCATTTTTGTCCGTGATTTTGACAAAGTAACAGCTAGCCAAAAGGTTTGAAGTTAGTTATAAGAACCGTGTATGAACAAAAAGATTAGCCATCATAAGGTAGTAAAGCGAGATATGCAGGGGCGAAAAAAAAACGAATCTTAACCCCTGCACACCCAGATCTTTCCTTGTGCATATAAAATCATCTGTTGGTAGCAGTAAAACTACGAATGAAAAAGTCACGAATATACCAAATTATTTAGTGGACAAGGATACTAGACAGGGCCTAACCTAATAAACCTAAAAATACCTAATAATATAACCTAATAATAAAAAACAAAACAATTTATGATGTTTTTAATATTCACTTATTATTGTTTTTAATGTACTCTTGTTCTTTTATGTATTTCGTTATTTTAAATATTTTTATTATATCAAAAATTTTGTTTTTAGTTTTACTTTTCATGTATCTCATGTAAGCAGGCGTCAATAACCCCGCAGTTGCGGCGCCCTAAAACTATAATTAATCAATAAATTATTTCACAAAACGTTATAATGAATAAATATCATAAAGTTCAAGAGGCCCCCCCTGTGGTGTAATTGGGAAAAAATTCATCGAAAAATGATTGCATAAATTTCTTATTTTTTCATTGGAGAAGTGCCTTTTAGCCCACTTAGAAACTGGTAAAACTTATTATCTCGAGAACCGTATGTTATTGCCCCCACATTATAAATGAAAAAAAACCAGGTTCAAGAGGGTTCCCTGTGGTGAAATCAAAAAAAAAAATTCCATTGGAAATAAACAAATTATGCGTGTTTTGATTTCATAATAATCCAAGCTGCTTTTATGCAAAGAATACATTGCCAAGCGAGTAAACATTCACCACACGTTATAGCTGAATTGAAAAGAAGCTTTTAACACGCTTGTCTGATGAAGAATTTTCCAGGCTTGCCTGTGGTGTAATTAAAAAAAAAATCTGTAGATAAATGACCTGTGTAATTAAATGTGCGTTTGAGCATTATTAGCCAGGAGAAATACTCAACACATCGAGGGAACGGATGAAAAGGATGTGAATAAAATTGTTATATCGTTTAAACATGCACAACACGTTAAAGATGAATTGAAAAAAAGCTTGTAAAAGGCTTTTCTGAAGAAGAATTTTCCAGGCTTGCCTGTGGTGTAATAAGAAAAAAAATACGTTGAGAAATTACGTGTGTAATTAAAATGTGTGTTTTGAGCATGAACGTATGAGTTAATTAAAGGATAACAGTTAATGTCAAAATGACACGGAGTAGATACTGTATATTTTTTCCACCAAAAAAAACAGGCTGAAATGTAGACCGTGACATGTTAGAACGTAAATTTCATTGGCATTGGGTGGACTTTGCAAAAATGAGCATTTTTTAAATACAGACATATTTCTTGAAGGTTAGTATTTTAGGGGGGAAAAGGGCAATCAGATCTATAGGCCTTATTGTGTTCGTGAAGACGAAAATATTTTTTTTATTTCCATAGATACGTGCAAATGATCTCAGTAATAAATGTGTATAATGACGGTATAAATACTTATTAATCAATGTAATTTTCCCAGTGATGATATTAGTGGATATTGATTACCCCTTTGGGTTTGGGCATTTATAGGGGTAAATAAACTTACAGAGGAGAAGAATTGCTTTTAGAATCAATTCAGCAAACAAACCCAGATTCGTGATCGCCCTCATTAGAAGCCCCTAAAACACCTAGTTTCATGCAAATTGGGATATATTGTTTTTCGGGCAAAATCTGCGGGCTCAGGGAAAGGGAAAAGGGGCTCAGGGAAATTTTTATGAAAATCACATTTTCATTAATATCACATTAACCAAAAACGTAAGAGAAACTGGTATAGAACATAAAGATGCAGCTCTTAAGGCCAATCCAGTGGTATACGCGGATTTGGAATTCATGCATAATGAGGCCACAAAATAAATGTATTCTGAAAAAATAAAAAACTATATCTGGAGAACGTGACATGTTAGGACTAAACGGACTGTCCCATCGCGTAGATTTTGGAGAACTGGACAAAAGCTATTTATTACATATTTCTGTTTAGATCAATAGTTTAGTCGGAAAATTACAAACACCAAATGATGCAAAAATTGTGATGACTTTTGCAGCCAGAAAAAGTGAAATTTGTTATTTACATATGTACGTAAAAATGATCTCAGTAATAATTGTGTATAATGACGATTGAAATACTTGTTATTCAATGTAATATTCCCAATGATGTATATTAGTGGAGATGGAGTAATGTGTGTATGCATTTATAGGGCGTAAAAAAGCTTACGAGAGGAAAAATAGCTTTTAGAATCCAAAATCGGCAAACAAAGACCAGATTCGTGATCGCCATCAGTAGAAGACCCTATAAACCGAGTTTCATCGAAATAGGGGGTATATATATTTTCGCGCAAAATTTTTCAGGGTCCAGGAATTTTTTGGAAATCACATTTTCATTAATATCACAGTAACCATACACGTAGGGACAAATGGTAGGGAACATAAAAGATGCCGCTCTTGAAGGCCGAGCCAGTGGGATACGAGAGTAAAATTCAATGCATAAATAAAGCCAGAATAAATGTTTTTTTAAAAACTAGAAAAAACTATACAGGGTGTAACACGAGTTTATGCAAATATTGATACAGGTGAAAGAAAATGTATTCTAAGCACAAATTATTCTATAACCATATGCTTTTGAAGCTTCCTTTAGAAGTGAGATGAAGTTAGAAAAATTAGCGCGGCCAGTAATTTCACCATGGCAGGCGGCTGCCCCTCGGTGACTTTTGGAATTATTTAATCATAATGTTTACTAGTAATGAGCATTTCTTATAAGAACGCAATTGGTATTAATGGACATTTATTACTAAATAAGCAGTACATGAGAAAAGCAGGGCTGTAATAAACAATACTGTAGAAGGCTACATGGCATCGTGTCAGGGAGGGGTAGGATGGAACACGTGACCTCAGCTGATCGGCGTGAGGCCTCGCAGCCTAAATCACTCCTTCCTCCCCCGCCCCGACGCATTGCCACTTGCCTTGTACAGTATTGTTTATTACAGCCCTGCTGTTATCAGTACTGCTTATTTAATAACATGTCCATTAATACCAATTGTGTTGTTATAAGATAAGTAATGCTCCATTACTAGTAAACATTATGATTAAATCATTCAAAATGTCACCGAGCGGCAGCCGCCTGCCATGGTGAATTACTGGCCGCGCTAATTTTTCTAACTTCATCTCACGTCTAAAGGAAGCTTCAAAAAGCATATGGTTATAGAAAATTTTGTGCTTACATGATTACTTTGAATTACATGTTCTTTCACCTGTATCAATATTTGCTAAACTCGTGTTACACCCTGTATATCTCGAGAACGTGTCATGTTAGGACTAAACGGACTGTGCCATTGCGTAGATCTCGTCGAACTGGCAAAAATTGTAACGTTATTTTTCTGTTTAGATCAATAGTTTTTTACGCATAATGCCAAAAACCAAATGAGGCCAAAATTTGGAGGAATTATGCAGCCAGAATAGTGGATTTTTTTTATTTACATATATACGTAAAAATGATCTCGGTAATAAATGTGTATAAATGACATTGTAAATACTTGTTATTCAATGTAATTTTCCCAGTGATGAATATTAGTGGAGATTGGTATGTTTGTATGCATTTATACGGGGCAAATAACTATGATATTTTTTATTTACATATATACGTAAAAACTATCTTAGTAATAATTGTGTATAAGGACAATATATATAATTGTTATTCTGTATAATTTCCCCAATAATGAATATTTATTGATCGGGAAAAACCGTACGGTAAAATTCATACTCTAACTCCCAAACCGTAAGTCGTAGAGCGTTTGTATCTGACAGGCAAAAGATAGCAAACCCTACGTTGCTCAAAATATGTTAACGGTCATTGGGTCGACAAAAGTCGCATAACCTCGTCACAACGAAACAACCGTAAAATTTGTACATGGCAACTCGCGAACCAAAAGTCACAGACCATTGCTGATGGTTTCCGCAAAACCGGCAACGGCCGTCCAACAGAACATATTTTCCAAACGTTGGCCGCTAAATGTCCAATAAAAGCGTCACAACGAAAAAACCGTAAAATCCATACCTGCAACTCGAGAACTAAAAATCACAGAGCAATTCGGACGGCTTTTTAGAACATCACATTTGACGTACAACAAAACATGTATTCCAACTGTAGGCCGTTACATTTCAAACAAACGCTGCAGAACGCAAAACACGGTCTAAGTCCAGCTCACGTTACTCTATTATATATATTACAAGCCAACGCAGTGTGTTGGGAAACTTATCCGTATAATTGGGAAAATGATTTTAAGAAAACGAAGTATCTCAAGAACGTGACATGTTAGGACTAAACGGACTATGCCACTGCGTAAATCTCATCGAACCGGACAGAAAAGATTTAGGGCATTTTTCTGTTTAGATCAATAGTGTAGTCGGAAAATGCCAAAAAACAAATGAGGGCTAAATTTTGTGGAATTTTGCAGCCAGCAGGTATTTTAATTTTTATTTACGTATATAAGTAAAAATGAATGAAGTATAAATTGTGTATAATGACGGTGTAAATACTTGTTATTCAATGTAATTTTCCCAGTGATGAATATTAGTGGAGATTGAGTAATGTTTGTATGCATTTACAGGGCGTAAATAAGCAAACTGATGGAAGAAATAGCTTTAAGAATCGAATATCGGCAAACAAAGGCCAGATTTGTGATCGCCATCATTAGAAGCCCCTATAAACCGAGTATCATCCAAATAGGGAGATATTTATTTTCGCCCAAAATCTGTAGGCTATTATGGTCCAGGATTTTTTTTGGGAAATCACATTTTCATTAATATCACAGTAACCATATACGTAAGGACAAAATGGTATAGAACATAAAAGATGCCGCTCTTGAAGGCCGATGCAGTGGTATACGCGGAAGTGAAATTCATGCAGAAATGAAGGCACAAATCTATGGTTTTTAAAAACTTAAAAAAACGATATATCTCGAGAATGTGACATGTTAGGACTAAACTGACTGTGCCATTGCGTAGATCTAGTCAAACCGGACAAAAATTATTTGTCTTTTTTCTGTTTTGATAAATAATTTAGTCGGAAAAGGCCAAAAACCAAATGAGGCCAAAAGTTTGAGGAATTTTGCAGCCAGAAAAAAAGATTTTTTTTATTTACATATATACGTAAAAAGATCTCAGTAATAATTGTGTATAATGACGCAGTAAATACTTGTTATTCAATGTAATTTTCACAGTGATGAATATTAGTGGAGATTGAGTAATGTTTGTATGCATTTATATGGCGTAAATAAGCAAACTGATGGAAGAAATAGCTTTAAGTATCAAATATCGGCAAACAAAGGCCAGATTCGTGATCGCCATCAGTAGAAGCCCCTATAAACCGAGTTGCATCCAAATAGGGAGATATTTATTTTCGCCCAAAATCTGCAGGATTTTTTTTTGGGGAAATCACATTTTCATTAATATCACAGTAACCATACACGTAAGGTAAAAATGGTATAGAACATAAAAGATGCAGCTCTTGAAGGCCGATCCGGTGGTATATGCGGAAGTAAAATTCATGCATAAATGAAGGCACAAATCAATGTTTTTTAAAAACAGTTAAAAACGATATATCTCGAGAATGTGACATGTTAGGACTAAACGGACTCTGCTATTGCGTAGATCTTGTCAAACCGGACAAAAAGTATTTTTGTCTTTTTTCTGTTTAGATCAATAGTTTAGTCGGAAAAGGCCAAAAACCAAATGAGGCCAAAATTTAGAGTATTTTTGCAGCCCGAACGAATGATTTTTTTAATTTACATATATACGTACAAATGATATCTGTATTAATTGTGTATAATGACGCAGTAAATACTTGTTATTCAATGTAATTTTCCCAGTGATGAATATTAGTGGAGATGGAATAATGTTTCTATGCATCCATACGGGGGAAATATATATGAAAATGTTTATTTACATCTCTACGTCAAAACGATCTCAGTATTAAATGTTTATAATGAAAGTATATATAATTATTACTCCATATAATTTCCCGAATAATGAATATTTCTTGATCGGTAAAAACCGTACGCTAACATTCATACCCTAACTCCCAAACCGTAAGTCGTAGAGCGTTTGTACATGGCAGGCAAAAGATATTAAACCCTACGTTGCTTCAAATATGTTAACAGTCACTGGGCCGACAAAAGTCGTATAAACTCGTCACAAGGGAAAAAACGTTAAATCCATACATGGCAACTCGCGAACCAAAAGTCACAGACCGTTGGTGATGGTTTGCGGTAGACAGGCAATGGCCGAACAACAAAACATGTCTTCCAAACGTTGACCGTTAAATGTCCAATGAACGCGTCACAACAAATAAACCGTAAAATCCATACATGGCAACTCGAGAACCAAAGGTCACAGACCGTTGGCGATGGTTTCCGCAAGACCGGCAACGGACGTACAACAAAACTGTAATGGTTTGATGCTTCAGTTCGAAGCTTTGTTTGTCATTGTGTTCGGGGATTCAGTTTAGGGCTTCATGGTTCATATTCGTGTTTACTCCATACCTTGAGAAAATAAACTGTGCAGTTATGGCTCGCACACGCTGACAGCTACACCTGCGTTTGTCTTGCCTCCTCCTCACTCGGCCCTGCCCATGACAAAAACATGTATTCCAACTGTAAGCCGTTATATTTCAAATAAAAGCGTCAGATCGAAAAAAACGGTCCTAGCCCAGTTCACGTTCCTCTATTATATATATACTAGCCGCAAAGCCGCCCTCAGGGCGGCCTTTTTGGCTAGCTCCTGCGGAGGGCTATTGGTGGGCCCTTCGGCCCACCACCTGTGTTTGGTGGGCCTTTACCAAACACAGACTCTCCAGATTGCCCCTTCTAACTTTCCTGAAATCATGGATGTAGAAATGTATGTATTAACGCCAACCCATTCACATCACCCCCAACCCATTCACTCACCCATTACCCATCACCCCCCACCCATTCACTCACCCATTACCCATCACCCCCCACCCATTCACTCACCCATTACCCATCACCACACACCCATTCACTCACCCATTACCCATCACCCCCCATCTATTCCATCACCCATCACCCATCACCCCCCACCCATTCACTCACCCATCACCCCACACCCATTACCCCACCCATTCACTCACCCATTACCCATCACCCTACATCAAGGCTTCCTCAATTCTCGCAACCCACTTTTTTTCACAAGTATCGCTAATAGGCTGCTAAAAAAAAAGAAGAAAAAAAGTGATCGGATCATCTCATAAGTGGGCTTAAAACCTTCCCCTGGTCAACCTGGTTCCAAAAATGTGGTATATGATGGGATTCCGCCACGGGGGGCGGAACCTATACCACACACACACACACACACACAGACATACACACACACACACACACTTTCGCTTTTAATATAAAAAATAGATAGCGGTGATTTATGCGGGGCGGGGCGGGGCGGGGCAGGCTCAGAGGGGTTTTTCGTACAGAAAAGCCACTTAAGGCTGTGATTCAAAAAATTTCACTGAAGACAAAGTTGTAGAGGGCCACAAGCTCTATCGGAAGTGTGGCCTCAACATTTCATTCAGACCTACACTAAGTCCGCCAGACGCCACGAGGCTCACCTGAAAACCACAATAATTCACTTTAAACTCACAATAAAGCCACTTAAGTTCGAGATTCGATAAATTTTACTGAGGACAAAGTTGTAGAGCGCAGAAAACTCTAGCGGAAATGTGCTATTAATATTATAATTTCTAAATAATAAATAATATTTGTGGATCAGGAAGAACCGTACGCTAATATTCATACTCTAACTCCCAAACCTTTAAGTCGTACAGCGTTTGTACTTGACAGGAAAAAAGATAGTAAACCCTACGTTGCTTCAAATATATTAACGGTCATTGGGCCGACAAAAGTCGCATAAACGCGTCACAAACGAAAAAACCGTAAAATTCATAGAAGGCAACTCCGCGAACCAAAGTCACAAGACCATTGGTGAGGGTTTTCCGGTACACCGGAAATAGCCACACAAAAACATGTATTCCCCATCACCCCCCCCCCATTCACTCACCCATTACCCATCACCCCCCACCCATTCACTCACCATTACCCATCACCCCCACCTATTCACTCACCCATTACCCATTACCCATCACCCCCCCACCCATTCACTCACCCATTACCCATCACCACACCCATTCACTCACCCATTATCTCACGATCAGACCGGCAACGGACGTACAACAAAAAAATGTATTCCAACTGTAACCCGTTTATTTCAAATAAAAGCGCCCAGATCGAAAAAAAACGGTCCTAGCCCAGTTCACGTTCCTCTATTATATATATACTAGCCGCAAAGCCGCCCTCGGGGCGGCCTTTTTGGCTAGCTCCTGCGGAGGGCTATTGGTGGGCCTTCGGCCCACCACCTGTGTTTGGTGGGCCGCCCACCACCTGTGTTTGGTGGGCCTTTACCAAACACAGACTCTCCAGATTGCCCCTTCTAACTTTCCTGAAATCATGGATGTAGAAATGTATGTATTAACGCCAACCCATTCACATCGCCCCCAACCCATTCACTCACCCATTACCCATCATCCCCCACCCATTCACTCACCCATTACCCATCACCCCCCACCCATTCACTCACCCATTATCTCACGATCTTATCGTGATTATCTTATTTGATCTTGAGATCTTATCTCAATTATCTCATTATCTCACGATCTTAAACCTGGGTCAGAAAAGGTATAACCTAGCTTGTTTAAGATCTGCGACGTGCGCAGCACGTCGCAGATCTTAAACCTGGGTCAGAACAGGTATAACCTAGCTTGTTTAAGATCTGCGACGTGCTGCGCTCGTCGCAGATCTTAAACCTGGGTCAGAAAAGCTACAACCTACCTTGTTTAAGATCTGCAACGTGCTGCGCACGTCGCAGATCTTAAACCAGGGTCAGAGAAGCTATAACCTACCTTGTTTAAGATCTGCGACGTGCTGCGCACGTCGCAGATCTTAAACCAGGGTCAGTAAATTTAAGCGGGGCGGGGCGGGGCAGGCTCAGAGGAGATTTTCGTACAGAAAAGCCAATTATGGTCGAGATTCAAAAAATTTCACTGACGACAAAGTTGTAGAGCGCCAAAAACTCTATCGGGAGTGTGGCCTCAGAATTTCATTCAGACCTACACTAAGTCCGCCAGATGCCACGAAGCTTACCTGAAAACCAGTATAATTCACTTCAAACTCACAGAAAAGCCACTTAAGTTCGAGAATCGAAAAATTTCACTGACGACAATGTTGTAGAGCGCAAAAAACTCTATCGGGAATGTGGCCTCAAATTTTCATTCAGACCTACACTAAGTCCGCCAGACGCCGGCAAGCTCACTTCTCATACAAAATTGCCTCATTTTTCGCCTAAAAACCTGTTTCCTCTCTACTGGATTTTCCACGTTATTTTCCACCCAACGTAGGTGGTTTCAGGGCTGGATACTCGTTAAGGTCTAAGGTCCTAGCACCAAACGCCAAAAGTCGCATAAAAACAGCGTAAGTCGCTCAAACACGTACGGTCCAAGTCCAGCTCTCGTTCGCCTGTAGTAGTCCATAATATAATATAATAATATTTTTTTTTCTTTTTTGTGTGATTTGCAACAAAATTGACAAAAATAATTGAACCTATACAAACCTAACCTTTACCTAACATAACCTATACCTAACCTACTAATATAACCTAACCTTTACCTAGGAAAAACAAAAATAATATTTGCGACGGAAATGGTTAGCAGATTCATTCAAAACACATCAAAACTCACCAGAAAAAAATAGTTTCGTCCACCAAAGGAAGTTCGGGCTTCATCTGGAAATTTTCCAATAAACGTCCCACACAGTCAGCAGAGGTATTAGCATGTCATGCTAATAAGTAGGGGGGTGGGGGGGCATGCGGCCATGCCCCCCCCATATTGCAAATAATAATAATAAATATATATATTTATTATATATATATATATATACATATATATAAATAAATAATATATATATATATTAATATATATATATATATATATATATATTTTATATATATATATATATATATTATATATATATATATATATATATATATATTATATATATATATATATTATATATATATATATATATATATAATATATATTAATATATATATATATAAATATAACATATTTTGGGTACGCCGTATAACAAACAAAAAAATTCTCAACTTTGGCATGCCAATTTCCTATGTAAAATGGAATTCTAAGACGATTTTACCTCATTCCATTTTTGCATTTGAGCAATTCTTACTATGCAAAATCGCACTTTAAGCTATGTTTTGCATATAAATATAAAAGTCCATTTTTGCTTAGCAAGAAGTGTTCAAACCAAAAAGTAGAAGCGGACAAACCACCCTTAAAATTCAATTTTACATAAGAAAACACCCTGCCAAATTCGAAATAATCTATATATCACTTTTCATTGGACCTACGGCGTACCCTAAATTGCTCCTGTCCGCACGTAGAAGGTCACAGCTGTTTGGACCTTCTTGGGCTGCGACCTCATCACTCTGAGCTGCGTGAGGATGTGCTTGGGGCCGTCCTCTAGTCTGTGGTGAACCTTGATGTCGTAGTAGAGTTTGAAGTACACCTGCAGGCAGTACTTGACTAGGATTTCCAGGGTGTTCAGTTCTTTGCCAGTCAGTCCATGCTTTCTGGTCTACATGTACACGAGCGACTGGGCTGTGGTGAGCCATCTGGAGTGGGACACCTTGCCACACTTGATCTCCTGCAGCTCGGACGGGAGAACGCCCCGCTTGCCTGGAACAGCTGGTAGGAGACCTGCTGGTCAGTGGACATGTTGACCAGGATATACTCCCGTATCTCCGTGAGATCTTCACCGCCTGGCACTCCTCTGAACTCTGCGTTGTACTGCATCTCATTCACGCTGGACAGCAGACTGCACACTGGACCCGTGAAGCCAGTGTCAGATGAGGTAGGCCCGTCGATGCTGGTGATAAGGTGGCGCAGGGGCAACTCGTTTGTGTGCAACACGCATATACTCCAGAAGAGCTTGCGTCCCAGCATCTTCTCCAAATGGCGTGAGTACCACCCTTCCACCCGTGTTGGCCCTAGTTGAGTCACCTTGCAGTACGATCAGTGAGTCGGTGGAGTCGTATGTCATCAGCAGATCATAGAGAGCCTGAGCCACCTTGAACGCAGGCTTCTCAGGTGGCACCGGGTCCTCTGGTACAAAGTGCCAAAGGTACCTTCTAGATGGCTCCTCTGTCACTGACACATGCTCATCCCTGATCAACCTTGGGTGCAGTTTCCCATAGCTGTCGGGCACCATCGCCCTGGTCTTGTCCTTCCTCCCATCGTAACCCAATCCAACTATTTTGGTACCCTGGTTAGGGTACGCCGTATAACAAAAATTCTTTTTCTCAACTTTGGCATGCCAATTTCCTATGTAAAATAGAATTCTAAGACGATTTTAACTCAATCCATTTTTGCATGTAAGCAATTCTTAATATGCAAAATCGCCCCTTTAAACGGGTTTTTGCATAAAATAAAAAAATTTTTTCTTTTTTTGCTTTAGCAAGAAGTTCTAAAACCAAAAAGTTAAAACGGAAAAAAACCCCCCTTTAAAAATTTTCGATTTGACATAAAAAAAACCCCCTGCCAAATTCGAAGAAATCTATATTTACTTTTCTTTGGCCCTACTGCGTACCCTAATTATATAAAATATATATATTATATATAATAAAATTATAAAAATATATAATATATATATATATATATATATTTTATAATTTTATATATTTTATATATATTTTTATATATAATTATATTTAAAATGTATTGTATTTTATTTTTTTAAATTTATTTATTGATTAAATTTTAAATTTTTAAAATACATAGAACCAAATTTTTCCCTACACAATTGGGAGGGGGTTTCTGTTCACCTTTAACCCAAAGATTTAAAAATTTTCTTTTTATGAATTTTCCTCGAAATTTCATATTTAAGAAGATACAAGAGGGTTTTTAATTTGGGAAAGGGAGGTATTTAGAAAAAAAAAAATTGAAACAAACCCAAAACCCCACTTTTAGACCCCACTAATTTTAACCTAACCTAAACCTTTTTCCCACGTTTTAAACCTCCTAAACAAAGGGGCCAAAATCGCTTTAAAAAAAAGTGTCCGAAAAAGGGAAAAGAACAGAGGCGATGCAGGTCACAAGGAAGAAGATTGTGGGGGACTTTAAACACTTGTCTCTGGGCCTCCCTATTGAACCACATTTCAATACCCCCAAAAGTAATGATTTGCGCCCGGAAGCCAAGGAGAATGCTTCCTAGAATCCAAAAAGGGGAAACCAAAAACCCACCCCCCCAAATTTTGGGGTTGGGAAATTTTTGGGTTTTCCTGGTGTAAAAATAAAATTAATATATAATTTTTATTTTTATATTTTATTTCAAATTTATTTTAAAAATATAATTTTTATAAATATATATAAATATATTTATATAATTTTAAAATATTTTAATAAAATTATATATATATATATATATTTTAAAATATATATATATTATTTTAATATATATTTTATATAAAAATATATATATTTTTTATACATTAATTATATAAAATATTGCCCCCCCACACCTTTTTTCGGATCTCTGGGTACCCCCAACTGCTCCTTTTCGTCACCCCGGTAATAATGGAAGCAATGGAAGTAGGGGGAAATGCAATGGAAGTATTTGGGAAATGAAATCCCAAGTACTTAGAATGCAATGGAAGAAATTGGGAATGCAAGGGAATTTATTTGGGAAAACGTTTGAAGGAAAAAACCTTTGGAATAGGGGGAATTCCGTAGTACAGCACGGGTAGAAAAATAGCAGCTATTTTGCGTGCACGGGTGAGGTGAAGGTTTTTTATTTACCAACATTTACGCTGTTTCGCCGTTATCCAAAAAGGGCCCGGAGGGCCTTTCCCCTGTTATGTTCAAAAACCGGGGCAAGGGGAGAGCCCGTTTGGGAAAAAACTAGGTGTGTGTGTGTGTGCGAAGTCTGTCCGGTTAAAATCCTCCGAGATGGCTAAAACCCCACAGATTTCATATATTGCATCAATATACGGGCCCTATGCCTGATGGCCGAAAAAGTGTGCGAAAAAAAAGGAAAAAAAAAAAAAAAAAAAAAAAAAAAAAACCGCTTCCCAAAGGGAGGAAGGGCTTCTTCGTGCCCAAAGGGGGACAAGCCCCCCTTCGAGCGACGAAAAGAGGCAGCACGGAAAAATGGGGCCCGCCATTCGGGGTTTTCTGGGTGCCATTAAGGGAGGGTTTTTTTTATCACCACAAACCTCTCCTGTTTTTTCCCATAGTTTAAAAAGGGGCCCTCCATGTACTTTCAGTGTGAAATTGTGGAGTTTTGGTAAAACCCGGAAACCTAAACCACCCCCTTTTCCTGAACCTCGGAAAAAATGTCCAGCAACTAATGAAATTCTGCAGTAAAAAAAAGCCCCCAAAAAGCCCCTGATAATTTGTTTTTGGAAATTTTCCGGGGATCTAAAGGGAAGGAAAAAAAAATGCCCTAGCAAAAAAAAAAAAATAAAAACCAAATGAAAATGGCCTCAAATTTAATTTTGTTTTTTGGTGTTTCCAGAGTCTAAAAAAAAAGGGCCACCCAGGGCCCACCCTAATAAAAAGTCTGCAAAACAAATGATTAAAAGGGATTTTCGTACACAAGTTGTTTCGTACACTAGTAGATTCGTACAAAAAATTTTTTTTCCCTAGTCTATATAAAACCCCCTTTTAGTCGTTTGTACCTCAGCTCAATTTAAAATTTGGGATTACTAGAGTTACGAAACGACACCAGGTATTACAAAAAACCCAAAACATTGTAAACAATTTTTGCGTAGGGAAACTCCTGAAACCCGTAAGAAATAGCCCCAAACGTCCCCTAATAAAATTTTTTTTTCTTTGTTTTTCCAGAGTAAAAAGGGAAGGGGAAAAAGAACCCCCCCAAAACAAATGAAAGTCCGCACAAAAATTCCCCCAATGCCCCCTTTAAAGAGTGAGTTCCCGGGGGGGGGAAGACATGGACAAAATTTCCCCTATACGGAGGACTTTGAGAGGAGCTCTTCATAGGTACTAGTGCTCAAATGAACTCTTTGCCAGTGCCTTTTAATTATTTTATTTTGCTTAGTACAAAAAGTTAACTTTTTGTCTTTTTTTTTTTGTTTTTTTTTGCTTTTGGCCTCCGGGTGATTTTAAAAAATTTTATTACCCGGGAAATTAAAGGGTGGGGGTCATTCCTGAGGTATCTCAAAAACCGTTTAGGGAGAGCCCGATTGAAGGGGCTTGTTTGTTCTGTGCGTAGTCGGGTCCGGGTTGAACTCCTCCAGAAAGCTGAACACCCCAGATTTCCCTATATGCTTCTTTTACTGTTATGCCTCTTTTGATGGCCAAAGAATTTTGCAAAAAAAAAGAAAAAAAAAAGGGGCCCCCAAATAAGGGGGGAAAGGGCTTTCTTGGGGCCCAAAGGTAGAAAGAACCCCCTCGAGCGACGCAAGAGTGCAGCAGGGAAATTGTGGACGCCTTTCGCCCCCTCATGGGTGCCTTTAAAGGGGCCCTATCAGTTTATAAACCAAAAACCCTCTCCTTTTTCCCTTTCCATAATTTAATAGAGTCCTCCTTTGTACTATCAGTGCTGAAAAATTTTTGGGGGAGATTTGGGGCGTGAAATTTCCCCCAAAAATTTTTCGCGATGTTTCGCCAAAGTTTTTGGGACTTCACCAAGCAAAGAAGAAAGCATTTTTAAACTTCGGGATGAACAATCCCCTGGTTTCTTGGCAATCCGAGTCTTTACATTCTTTCACCAAAG
Organism: Chionoecetes opilio; assembly: GCA_016584305.1. Taxonomy (NCBI): domain Eukaryota; kingdom Metazoa; phylum Arthropoda; class Malacostraca; order Decapoda; family Majidae; genus Chionoecetes; species Chionoecetes opilio. The sequence continues at coordinate 31,309 of JACEEZ010022871.1, forward strand.
TACTTTAAAAATTTGGATTTGTCTGTTTTTTTAAGGAAACCATCGGGGCCGAAACCCACGCTGTAAGGGGGGCAGGTGTCCGTGGATAGTCGGGAATTCTTCCCAAAATCAAATTTTACCACAGTTTTGGGTCTGGGGACTTCCCAAGAAACTTTTAAAGCGGGGGTCACCATTCTTTTGTACTGATGTTTTTTTTTTTTTTGGGGGGAATTGAGGGTTAAAATTTTGGCATATAACCCTTGTTTTTTTTAAATTAAAAAGTTTGATTGGGTCCCAAAAAAAATTTCTCCTTTTTTAACCCGTTGATCCCCAAAGAATTTTTTCCTTTGGGAAGCGACCCCGCAGCCTCTGCCCCAAAAAAAATCGTCTTTAAAGAGAGGGGTGCGGGGGCACCAGAGAAATGGGGTAAAGCCTTTTTGTTTTCAACAATTCTGAATGGGTCATTGACTTTTGGATGGCTGTAATTTTCCTCGCAACCTGCTTTTCACCCGTCTTTTTCACATACGGGTTTTCCCGATGCTTTGGGGCCCTTTTCCTCCTTTAAGAAAAAGTCCCGCCAACTGTAGGGGGCTTGGGGAAAAATTTTGCACGTTTTCCCTTTGGGTTTCTTTTGGCCCTCGTTGGTATGCATTTTAAATGGGGCTGCAGACCCCCCCAAACCTGCTCCAGGGAAAACCGCTTTCCCCCTTTCGACTTTGCCCTGGGTCATAAAAGGGCTCTTTTATTGTCTTGTCAACAAACACAAACCCACACCAAAACAAAGGATCTTTCCCACGTTTAAGGTCTTGCGACGCCCTCTCCCTTTGCAAATTTTGGGAGGGCCCCGGGGGGGATCTTCCCAAAGGGTTTTTCCATGGAAAATTGAAAAGAAAGTCAAATAACGGGCCCTTAATTTGTCCCCCAAAACTGAAGAAAAGGTCAGCATGATGAAAAGCCCTTCTGGTAGACTTTTGAAGGTATTAGGGCTTCCCCAGGCCCGAAAAAGGGACGTGGGCAGCCCACTTGGGTCGATGTAAACTCATCCAGAGAAAAGCCGTCCTTTTTCCCCTTTTGGGCCTGAAACGTTATTGTCAAAGGAATCGGATGTAATTCCCCGATGTAAAGTGGGGAATTTTCCTGTAAAATAGCACAGCGTCTTCAGATTCCTTTTAGGGAAATTTCCCAACTTTCAAAGAAAAACCCCCCCGGGGGATTTTGGCAAAAATTCCCAAAAACCAAATCTTCTCTTCGCTCTTCAAAAAATCGGGCCAATATCATCTCTTCCCAGGGCTCCAAACATGACCCTTTGACAAAGGGGGACTGAGAGTTTCTTTTTCCCGATTAAAATCCCTCAGGGAACCAGAGGAGATCAAAAAAAGCTTCCAGGAGTGTCTGCAAGACCAGTTCCCCTCCATCTTTTTCCCCAAAAAATTTTTTAGGTAACCCCGGGCTTTCCTCAAAATGTTTGGGACTGCTGTGTTTTCCGTGAATTTGGGGTGGGTTTTTGGGGGAAAAATTCTATTTTGTCACTGAGAAAGGTACTTACCAAATCATGGGAAAATAGCCTCCCCAACCCCGGCCGCTCTGTTGGGTTTTTCTTAGCGCTGTGTAAACGGATTTGTATCCACAATAGGTTTTTCACCCTCAAGTTCTTATTCTTTTATGGCCCCCCCAAAAGTTTTGGGGGAAAAATTTTTTTTTTTTAAAAAATTTTTGGGGATTTTTCCCTTTTCCCTAAAGTAATCTGGGAAATTCTGAGTTTTTGGGACAATTTCATCGAAACTTTGGGCCCGGGCCTTGGTATTTTACTATCCTGGGCCCGGGTACCTCCAAAATCTTCGCCTGGTCCTTTGGGATGGGCATCCCTTTTAGGATAATCCCCTGGGATCGATGGAACCCGACCCTGCACCAACATGTCATTCACATACTCATCGGGAAATTTTCAAAAATTGAATGAAATACGAAAATGGCAAGAGGGGGTTTTTGTTAAAGCTAAAATGGGGAGAGGGTTGGAAAATATTGTCCCCCTTTTAACCGTAGTGGGTTTAAGTTCTAGTAGAAAAGAATAGGTATCACAATTCCAAGACGGGGTTAAGGGTGATTATCTTTCCGGGGCTACGGAAAATATTCTTAAGGCCGATTTCCCCCGAGGAAAAATTTTTTGGGAACATGAGGCAAAGTACAATGTCCGCAACGCCAAGTGTGTTTCAACCAAATTCAAAAAAAGGCAAAAATGTAGCATGGACTGTGTGGGAGGGGAAGGGGCAAAAGGGTTTCCGTATAAAACCTTAAGCAAAAGCCCAAGATTTGCCTTTGGCCCAGGGGGTTGAAAGCCTTCCCCAGTCGCGGGAAGGATTCCCCATGTTGAAAAACAACCCAAATGAAAATTGGGCTCAAAAAAAAACGTTAATTTATAGAAAATTTTTTATTTAAAAATTGCGGTTCTATGGGATATACCCTTTAGGGGATTTTCAAAAAATAAACCCTTTTCTATAGATGCACTGTGGGGGTTAGCCCCAGAAAATTTAAAATGTGGGCGTGGCAAAGGTAAAGAAAATAAATTTGCGTACTTTCTTTTCGCCGTGAGCAAAAAGCCCAAAAACCAAAAAAAAAACTGGGAAACCTCTCCCTTAAGGTTTAAAAAGGTTTTTTCCTATGACCCTTTCTTTTATTCCTCCTGGACGTTAAAATTGGAAACCCAAAGGGCCCGGCTATTCATCTGAAGTTGAAAACCCCCGGCCCGCAAAACCCAAAACGGTCGGGGGTAAAATTTTATTATTTTTATTTTTTATTATTTTTATTTCTGTTGGAGTAATAATAGTTGGGGAAAAAGTAGTATTTTAGTCTAAAATTAGGGGGGGGCGGTAGCGGAGTGGGGGTTTGCGTCTCCGACCCGGCGTTTCGGGTGACCCGAGTTCGGGCCCCGAAGAAACCCAAACCTTTCTGCACCGTCGAGTGGCTAAGAACACCCACATGCCCTGCCTATCAACTCTACCTTCGATTGCGAGTGCATCGGAGGACACAGGGGGGCGGCATGAACCTCTAATCACAGGCGTCACTATAAAAAAATCCTGCCTGTGCCACCACGGGCGAGGCCCAACCTCACAGCCCTCAAGTAAACCTCCAGAGCCTACCATCCGAGCCCTGGGTCACACTGCCTACAGACGCTATAGGCACAACATGTATAAAAAAAATTCAAAAAAATAAAATATATACACTTATAGTAAACTTACATTAACTACATTTCGTAGTGCTTCGATAATTGCTTGGCATACTTCCGGCACAGTCCTTGAAATAGTCCCTTTCAGAAATTCTGAAGAGGTACATGAGAGATGGATAACTTTCTCCCCGTAGCTAGGAAGCGCAATGTCACTAAAAGTCTGATTTTAGGTGGTACGGCTTCCCGGTAATTTGTGTCACTCTTCCTACTCCTGGACTCACTTTGTCGAGAAGGTAATTGAAATCTTCCCCACTCATCCTTGAAAGGTTCTTGAAAAGTGATTGGTCATCGGACAGTAATTTTTCAATAAAATAATTTTGAGACAATGTTACGCCCATAAAATGTTATCTCTTCCACATCGGTGTTTTTTTTTTTTTTTTTTTTGCAACACAGCACTAGATATGGGAGCAGCAGCGACTGTCTGCTGAGACATCGTGTTGACAATTCCAATGATCTGAAACTCGAGAAATGCCAGTGGTCGCTGGCAGTTTAACTCAAAGGTTGGTCTACTGTGTTTTGGGTCCGCGACTAATATTTTTGATAAATTAATTTCGCGATTAAACATTGATGCACCGCATCTGAATACCAAGAAATATAGTTCTTCTGTTGTTCTAACTAATTATATGGATGACATGCATTACGATGGAACTTTTCTATAATAGCAATTTAATGCAAATTACTCGCCTCGAGTAGCAAAGCTTAATATATTTTTTACATGTATATTGTGGCATGTAAAATTTGGGCGATGTTCACACTGTTTTCTAAGACAGTACTGCTGCGTCTGGCAAACGCTTGTCAAAATACAATAAGCAATGCCTTGGAAAAACGAAGAATAAAGAATGCCGAAATCGGCTTGTTGCTGCGACAATGTAGGTTATAATTGTGGAGGTGACATGCCGCGGCGGGGAGTAGAAGCGATGAGATTGTGAGGGGAAGATTGAATCAAAACATTGCCACTTCACGTGTCGACTCATTGCACTTCCAGGCTTTCTATCTGATTGATACACAATAATAACAGGAAAATATGACTGCCTAGGTATAGATAACTTCTAAACATACGTTATTGACTATATAATATCATAGAGTAGCATTTACCTCGCCTCCTCAACCTCCTTGGTTATTTGGTTATATACAATGTTTTACAGAATCAGGCTTCTATACAATACACATATAGAAGAAAATCGTTCTTAATATTATACTTTTGTGTTTTAAGTGCAGTGGAATAAGCCCATATTTTGTTTTCCAGTAGACCAACTTATTATCAAAAAAGTGAGTTAAAACTGCCAGCGACCCCTGGCATTTCGAGTTCCCGATCTCTCTAATTGGCTTAGTTTTTGTTGAATTGGTGGAAAAGGTTTTGTGGCATTCAACAGTCAACATAGGATGTAGCATGCTACAAGCAACAACGATGTTGCCTTGTCGCAGGTAACATGTCTCCTGGTTGAAAGCCGCATTCAACATATTTGTTGAAAGCCAGTCAAGTCGCATGCTACATGTTGCCTGTGTTGCCTCGGTGGAACCGCGCCTTTAGTGCCATTCCTAGAATAACATGTTTAGGCAACTTCCATTTTCCATTGGTAACAGCACGGCATATATCCTGACCCACTGCATTGACTATGCGACTGGTCCTCCTGGAAGGTGTTTTATCTCCAGACAGAACATAGGTGAGGAATTTCTCCAGCACTTGAGGTAGGACAGAAGATGTATGACTCAGATCATTCACAGTCAGTGGCCATCGCATTTCATCAGTGTCCTGAAATCTCTTAAGGACTTCATCCCTAAGGAGATCTGCAACCTCTTTGAGCTTGTCCTTTTGACCAAGTTGGTAGCTTGACTTGATAGCATCTTTGATATCAGTTTTCAGGTTGAACACTAAGTAAGAACTAATTTGACCACCAGCCCCAATAGGACAGAAACCTAGAAGTCCTTGATAATCCTTGCATCGTTCTAGTTTTGACTTGTAGCTTTTCACTGCGATAGTTGGGATTCGGGGAAATTAATGGAGTTTCAATATTCA
>JACEEZ010022872.1:0-2500 GCA_016584305.1 Chionoecetes opilio
TTTTTTTATTTATAGTCTTTTTTTTTGGGAAAATTGTTAAAAAAGGGAAAGTTTGGGGTATTTTTAAAAGTTTAAAAAGGTTTAAAAATTTTTTTATTTGAAATTTTTTTTTTTAAGTTGAAATTTTTTTTTCGTTCTGTGGTTTTTTTTCTTTTTTGTTTTTTGTTGTTTTTCCCGGACTAAAAGGAGTGGTTTTTTTATTTTTATGATGTGACCTTAAAAAACTATTTGCAGGGGATAATGCATATGAGTTCAAAGTCGAGATAATGGAGTGTGGTTTTTCATGGTGTGGTGTGTGTGTGGGGTTGGTGTGGTGTTGTGCGTTTATTTTTATCTTCCGGTTCTTCTTTTTCATTTTTCCTAAACACACACACACACACACACACACACACACAAAGAATCACTGTTCTAATACACTCCTTGTTTGTTTTCATCATTTTTAGCTTTGAGGAGTGGGTGGTTGCAGATTTCTTTTGTTTGGCATTCTTGTGTGTCGACGTGTGGTGTGGTGTGTGTGTGCGGTTGTTTGTGCTTTGCGGTGTTTGTCAGTCCCGACTTTGAAGTTACGCGATCCCCAGGGAGACGCGGTAGGGTAGAGAGAAGAAGATAGGGACGAAGAGGGGGGAGAGAGGAGGAAGGGAGGGGGAAGAGAATTTAAGGAGGGAGGGAGAGAAGGAGGGAGGAAGAGAAGAGGCAGGGAGGGAAGAGGAAAAGGAGGGAGGTAGGGAGATGGGTGGGAGGGAGGGAGGGGGGAAGGAAAGGGAAGGAGGAGGGAGAAGGAGGGCGGGAGAGAGGAAGGAATAAGGAAGGGAGGAGGGAGAGAAGAGGCAAGGGAGGGAAGAAGGGTGTGAAGGAAGGTATAGGAAGGAAGTTAGGAGATGAAGGTGTGTGGCTGGGTGGAAAGGGAGGGAGGAGGAAAGAGGGAGGAAATTGTATAAAGAGGGAGAGAGAAAAGGAGTAGAGGAAGGGAGAGGGGGGGAAAGGAGGAAGGAGAGAGAGGGAAGAGAAGAGAGAGAGAGGAGAGGAGGAGAGAGAGGAGGAGGAAGAAGGAGGAGGAGAAGATAATTGAAAAAGAGGAGAATGAGTGAGACGTGTAAAAACAGAAGTGAAAAGAGAGGACAGGAAAGGGGATAACGGGGTGTGGGTAGGAGGAAGGAGGAGAGAGGAGGAGGAGGGATGAGGAAGGAGGAGGAGGAGGAGGTGAGAGGAGGAAGGAGGAGAGGAGGAGGGGGAGGGTTGGTTGGGAAGGAGGAGGGGGAGGGGAGGAGGGAGGAGGAGGGGAGGAGGAGGAGGAGGAGGAGGAGGAGGTCATAGGGAAGGAAGGTTGTCAGTCGATGCCAAGTCTACCTATTTTTTTTCCTTTCTCCCTTTCTATGCTACTCCCTATTTCTTCCTTCCTCCTCTTCCTACTCCCTATTTCTTCCTTCCTCCTCTTCCTACTCCCTATTTCTTCCTTCCTCCTCTTCCTACTCCCTACTTCCTATTTCTTCCTTCCTTCTCTTCCTAATCCCTATTTCCTACTTTCTACTCCCTACTTCTTCCTTTCTCCTCTTCCCTCCATCTCCCGGCTCACCAGAATCTCTCCCCTGGATGCAAGTAGAAGGAGGTAGAGGGAAGGGAAAGGCATCTGCACCCAGCTTGAAAAGAGAGAGAGAGAGAGAGAGAGAGAGAGAGAGAGAGAGAGAGAGAGAGAGAGAGAGAGAGAGAGAGAGAGAGAGAGAGAGAGAGAGGGAGAGGATGGGTAGGAAGGGAAAGGATGGGAGAGAGAACAGGATAATATAGGTTGATTTTCTCACGCCCTTTTCACCCCTCCCAGACCTCTACTCTCTCTCTCTCTCTCTCTCTCTCTCTCTCTCTCTCTCTCTCTCTCTCTCTCTCTCTCTCTCTCTCTCTCTCTCTCCTTCTCTTCCTCGTCCTGCTTCTGTTGTTCCCAGGATAGTCAAGGTTTACAGTGTTTATAGTTAGAGAAAAGCTTGTATTTGTGTCACGTTCTCAAGCGTGACTAATATTCGACTTGGCAAGCAGACAAATATGCGATGGAAACTGATCTGCATATTATATTTACGTGACGAGGAATTCAAACCCAAAGTATAAGAACAAAGTAACTAAGTATCTAGTAACTAAGAACAAAGTAACTGTCTATTGGTACTCTGTTCAAACCTACGAAGCGGAAGGTATATATAGTACAGAATCCAAACTTACGTGGAAGGGGGTTCAAACCTTCGTGAAAGAGGATCCAAACCTATCCTAGTTATATTTTGGATGTAGAATATTGTTAGGAAAAAAAGGAATCCATAAGACGAGTAGCCACTGATGCCACACTGCGAGTAAGGGGATTGAGATGCATGTGATAGGGAATTGGAATGTATTTGAATGGGAATCGAATCCTGTGTAAAATGGATCTACATGTATACTGTGCATGGAATCTCATTTGATTAATACGATTCCTATCACATTTCTTTATTATTCTGATAGTGTTTTCGACCCAATCGTTTAATTA
>JACEEZ010022872.1:7500-13871 GCA_016584305.1 Chionoecetes opilio
GTTACTGCTCTTCCCCAAATCGCCAGCTACATCCTGCTTCCTTCATTCCTTCCTGCTTCCTTCTTTCCTTCCTTCTTTTGAACTCCTTCCTTCCTTCTTGCCCTCCTGTTAACTCCTTCCCTCCTTTATTTTTCCTGCTTATTCCTTCCTTTTTCCTGTTAACTCCTTCCTTCCTTCTCCCTTCCTTCTACTACCCTTCCTTCCTTCATTCATTCATTCCTGCTTTTTCCTTCCTTCCTTCTACTACCCTTCATTCCTTCATTCCTGCTTATTCCTTCCTTCCTTCTTCTTAACTCCTTTTTTCCTTTCTTTCTTCTTCCTTTTACTACCCTTCCTTCCTTCTTTCCCTTCTTCTACTACCCTTCCTTCCTTCCTTCCTTCCTCCCTTCTTCTACTACCCTTCCTTCCTTCCTTCCTCCTTCCTCCTTCTTTCCCTTCTTCTACTACCCTTCCTTCCTTCCTTCCTTCCCTCCCTTCATTCCTGCTTACTCCTTCCTTCCTGTTAACTCCTTTCTTCCTTCTTTCCTTCCTTTTGCTACCCCTCCTTCCTTCCTTCCTTCCCTCCCCTCCTGCTGACTCACTACATAAGATTTTCTGCTCCGTTACCTCCTATTGTGTCTTTACTGATGCCACCCAACGCATTATCTCCTCTCACGCTGTTTATTTCTGCTTTCTTTACTGATAAGCACGAAAATAGATGGTCTTCCTATGTATTTTTACTCAAACAAGTTCTGTTTTTCCTTCAAGAGAGATATGAAGACGCAAATCGATCAAGGAAATATTGGATTCTCTAGTAATTTTATTTTTATTTTTCGTTCGTAAAGGGAAATATGGTCTGTTTTTGAAAAGAGACGAATATGAAGACGCAAATCGATCAAACAAATATTGGTTTATCTAGTAATTTTTTTTTTTTTTTTCGTTCGTAAAGGTAAATATGGTCAGTAGAAAGAAAAAAAAAAAAAAAAGGTCCCAGATTTTCAGAAAGATTTTGTTCATTTTACTTCTTTTGTCCCATAAAAGGTTTTCTTCTGTTCCATTAAATGTTTTATGTTTAATGAATACGAAGATCAAAGGAGAGATAGGATTTAAAGATAGGTTTAAAGGCCCTCTTAACCCCCCCATATCTCTCTCTCTCTCTCTCTCTCTCTCTCTCTCTCTCTCTCTCTCTCTCTCTCTCTCTCTTCCTTCTAACCCCTACTTTACGTCCATCATCTTTCTCTCATCTTTTTTTATATCCTGCAATATCTCTCAATTTCATGTCATTTTCCTCTCTCTAGGTAGGAATAAAGACATGACAGGTAGATAGATAGGTAGATGAAAGGGTAGATAGTTAGACAGGTAGATAGATGGGTAGATGAAAGAGAAGGAAGGAAGGAAGGAAAAGAGAGGAATCAGAGGTAGGTAAAGTAGGGAAGGAGAGAGAGAAAGTAGTAGTGGAAGTAGAGTAGGAAGGGTAGACAGGTAGATAGACAGGTAGATGAAAGGGTAGAAAAGGTAGACGGGTAGATAGATAGATAGGTGAAAGGGTAGAAAAGGTAGACTGGTAGATAGATAGGTGAAAGGGTAGAAAAGGTAAACTGGTAGATAGATAGGTAGATGAAAGGGTAGGATAGTTAGACCAGTAGATAGATGGGTAGATGAAAGGGTAGAAAAGGTAGACAGGTAGATAGATAGGTAGATGAAAGGGTAGAAAGATGAAGGTTCTATCTGACCACCGTAAAAAAGTTGTCCTTCCATCGACCCTGATTTCTCCGATAGTCACTTTTTGTTGTGTGTTTTGACTTTTCATTTTTTTTCCTTTCCCTTTAATCTTTTCCCCTGTGGTGGTTGGGCATCAAAGGCTTATCTGTGCACGCCCCTGTGGCTGCTCCCCTGGTGTGTGTCTTCTGGGGACCTCTCTGTGGTCTTTCTTTGTTATAATAGTATGTGTTTGAACCATAGATATTTTTAATAATAATAATAATAATAGTAATAATAATAATTTAATTTTCACCCGAAGGCATACAGGATTTTTTTTTTAAATGTTATCGTCAATGTTCGAACTACTACTACTACTACTACTACTACTACTACTACTACTACTACTACTACTACTACTACTACTACTACTACTACTACTACTACACTACACTCTATACTAATACTACCACTACTACACCATACTACTACGCTGCTACTACTACTGCTATCACTACCACTACTACTACTACTATACTACTACTACTATACTACTACTACTACTACTACTATACCACTCACCACTACTACTACTACTACTACTATACTACTATACTACTACTACCACTACTACTACTACTCACTCTAATACTACTACACTACTCACTACACTAACTACTACTACTACTACTTCTACTACTACTACTACTACTTCTATTACTACTACTACTACCACTACTACCACCACTACTACTACTGCTGCTACTACTACTGCTATCACTACCACTATACAATCTATACTACTCTATTCTATTATACTTCTACCACTCCCTATACATACTACTACTACTACTGCACTACTATACTTACTACCTTTACTACTACGATACTAAGACTAACTAGTACGTAGAGTACTACTACGAGGACGTATACTAAGAATATCTACTACTACACTACGTGCTTTACTATACTCACCACTACTACACCACTACTACTACGCTGCTACTACTACTGCTATCACTACCATCTACTACTACTACTACTACTACTACTACTATACTACTACTACTACTACTACTACCCTCCACCTCTATACTACTATACTACTTCTATCTACTCTAATACTACACTTCACTACTACCTACTCTACTAATACTACTTACTACTATCTACACTACTACTAACTTACCACTTCTATACTATTACTACTTCTATACTCTAATACTACCACTCAACATACTACTAGCTGCTACTATATGCTATCACTACCTACTACTACTATACTCTACTACTACTACTACTACTACTTACTACACCTCCACCACTCTACTACTACTACTACTACTACTACTACTACTACTACTACCACCTCCACCACTACTACTTCTCTACTACTATACACTACTATCACTACTAACTACTATCACTACTACTATCAAAATACTCTAAACTATACATACCAACCACCACCCCACCCACCACACTACTCCACTACCTCGTACTACTACGCACACCACTACTACTACTACTACATACTCTACTACTCTACCACTTCCACTACTACTATCTACCACCACCACACCCCACCACCAACCACCACCACCACCACCACCACTACTACTACTACTACTACTACTCTTTCCTGTCAATTTGTTATATCTTTCATTAGTATTTTCCTTCCCAACAACGCTTTACTGCAGTCAATTTGGCTGGTGTTGCAGAGGAAGAGGAAGAGGAGGAGGAGGAGGAGGAGGAAGAGGAGGAGGAGGAGGAGGAAGATTACCTAACGTGGCTGCTTCTCCGCAACCTAAGCATTATGACGCTCTCGCTCCCCTCTCTCTTCTCTCTCTCCTCTCTCTCTCCTTCTCTCTCTCTCTCTCTCTCATGCGTGTCTTCAGTCTATTGTTATCTCTCCTAATTTCTTAATGACGGTCATCGCTTCTACTTATTTTTCTCATTCTTAACACTTTCTTCTATTTCATTATCTTCCTATTCTTTTCTCATCATTATACTCTCTTTCTCTCTCTCTCTCTCTCTCTTCTCTCTCTCTCTCTCTCTCTCTCTCTCTCTCTCTCTCGAATCCTTAGCGTCAGAGAGTAATTAGAAACACAAAAACTCCTCAGAACTTCATCCCGCACCACCACCGCCTCTGCCACGCCCTCGTTATCTCCAGCCACGCCCACCCTCTATCACCACCCATTCCTCCTCTTCCTTTCCTCTCCTCCTCCTCTTCTTCTTCTCCTCTTTCTCTCCACCGCACCACCAGCTAGAATTCCTTGCTCCATAAACTCCGTAAACTTCTCTCTCCTTTATAGTCTTCACTTACGACAACGACTACTACTACTACTACTTCTACTACTACTACTACTATGGTAAAGGTAGTAGTAGTAGTAGTAATAGTAGTAGTAGTAGTAGCTATAATATTCACGCTACCAGACTTAACCGCGTTCATAACATTGATTGTGCACCGACTTTCGCTTAAGTGTTCATGAATTTCCAAGGATCTGACTTCATATTCTCAGACAACATTCCCTTTGCCTCCCTCCCCTTCCCTTCCTTACCCTCTCCCTTCCCTACCTTCCCTACCCTACGTCTCCCTTCCCTTCCCTAACCTTCCCCTTACCTCTGCCTCCCTCCCTTCCCTACCCTCTGCTTCCCTCCCTACAATCCCCTCTCTCCCTTCCCTTCCCTACCCTCTGCCTCCCTTCCTTCCCTTCATCCCCCTCCCTCCCTTCCCTTCCCTACCCTCTGCCTCCCTCCCTTCCCTTCCCTACCCTCTGCCTCCCTCCCTTCCCTTCCCTACCCTCTGCCTCCCTTCCTTCCCTCCCTTCCCTTCCCTCCCTTCCCTACCCTACCCTCTGCCTCCCTTCCTTCCCTTCCCTTCCCTACCCTCTGCCTCCCTCCCTTCCCTTCCCTACCCTCTGCCTCCCTTCCCTTCCCTTCCCTACCCTCTCCCTTCCCTTCCCTCCTACCTCACAATCTTTAACCAGCTGACGCCCCCACAGCCAAACCACAGCCCACTCTTTTCTCTCATTCCTACCTTGCCTTCTTTTCCCTTGCCTCTTCCTCCTCCTCCTCCTCCTCCTCCCCCTCCTCCTCCTCCCCTTAGGCAACCAGTCACCCGTAAATAAGGCAGAGTTTCTATCGCCTCCACTCAGCTCACACCACACACGAAAATTTACTAGTGTTCCTTCTCCCTCAAGACAACAAAAGAAAAACCTGAGGGAATAAGAAAGGAAAACAAAGAGAAAGAACACAAAATAGACTTGAGGTAATGAGGTGAAAGGAAATAAACTCAACACTAGAAAAACTTGCAGGAAAAGAAGGGAAAAGGAAAGGAAAATATAGGGAAAGGAAACGAAATAGACGTGAGGTAATGAGGTGTAAGGAAATATATATAAAAGAATGTTTTGGAAAGAGGAAGTGAAAGAATAATAAAGGTTTGCCATAAAATAAAAATAAAATAGACCACAATGGAAAGGAAAGAGAGAAAATGAAAATGAAAGAACATATAAAGAAAGCAAAAAGAAAGTTAGGGAAAGAGGTAGTGAGGGAAAGAACAATAAAGGTTGGCCACAAAAAAAAAAAAAAAAAAAAAAAAAAAAAAAATATCCACCAGACCGCAGTGGAAACGAAATACAGAAAATGTTAAAAAAAAAAGTATATATATATAAGAAAAAAAAATGTCAGTTCTCTCCACACCAAAACTTAATTACGAGACATAAAAAAAGGTCACTCATGAGATATAAGAAAAAAGCAAAAAAACTGAAGATATATACGTAGACACTTCTTTCCCTTCCCTTCCCTTCCTCTCTCATCCTTATCCCCCCTTCCTTCCCTTCCTTCCCTTCCTTAAGAGGTGTGTGTGTGTGTGTGTGTGTATATGTGTGTGTGTGTGTGTGTGTGTGTGTGTGTGTGTGTGGTGTGTTGTGTGTGTGGTGTCATCCTTATCCCCCTTCCTTTCCTTCCCTTAAAGAGGTGTGTGTGTGTGGTGTTGTTGTGTGTGTGTGTGTGTGTGTGTGTGTGTATATGTGTGTGTGTGTGTGTGTGTGTGTGTGTGTGTGTGTATGTGTGTGTACGTCATCCTTATCCCCCTTTCCTTTCCTTCCCTATAAGAGGTGTGTGTGTGTGTGTGTGTGTGTGTGTGTGTGTGTGTGTGTGTGTGTGTGTGTGTGTGTGTTGTTGTGTGTGTACGTCATCCTTATCCCCCTTTCCTTTCATTCCCATCCTTCTGAGGTGTGTGTGTGTGTACGCGCGGTGTGTGTGTGTGTGTGTGTGTGTGTGTGTGTGTGTGTGTTTCGTGTGTTGGTGTCAATTTAGATGCTCGTGACTACATCACGGGTTCTCTTCTCTTTCTTCTCTCTCTCTCTGTGTGTGTGTGTCTCTCTCTGTTTGCTCTCTCTCTCTTGCGTGTCTTCTCTCTCCTCGGTTTATCGTTTCCAGTGTATAAACTTTCTCTTACTAATAGTTCCACTTTCTCCCAATTTTTAGGAGTGACGCAGCAAGTTTTGTATTCACACAGGGTGAAGACTTCGGGCGATTATGTGTGAGTAGATTGTGGGACGTTTTATTCGGCCATAAGGAGGGCAGAAGAATTTAGGTAACAAGAGGGAAAGACAGAAGGGGGAGTTGGAGTGGGAGTAAGAAGAGGAAGGAAGAAGAGGAGGAAGGAAGGAAGGAAGGAGGGAGGGGAG
>JACEEZ010022872.1:14359-21859 GCA_016584305.1 Chionoecetes opilio
TAAAAGGACGTGAGGTTTGAAAGGCGTGGAAAGTATTCGTGGATGAAATAATAACCATAATAATGATAATAATAACAATAATAATAATACTCAATTCTTCAGAGTGAAATAATAACAAAAATAATAATAGCAATAATAGCAATTCTTCAAAGTGCGTCATTTCTAAAGGAAGTATAAAGTCCATTTCCTTCTCAGGCCTTTCAGATATCCTCTATAACCTCAGAAGCACAGGTGTCTCGCGGGATTGAATGGTCTCGTCATGAGCATAATACAAACTGGAGAGGATTTATATCATGGTCACTTAGGAGGAGGTGGATACAGCAGTCTTAACCCCATGAGACACAAACGTAATTTCCATAGTCATTTGGGTACCATTAAACGATTTTTAGTAAACATAAGCACTTTTTTATACATATAACCTGTTTCGTATCCTAGTCCACTAACTAATGTGGTATATTTAGTTACTTTTCGTGATTATATAGCTAACAAAGACGATTTTTATTATAGGAAAGGAAATATTTGTGTGTGAAGGAGTTAAGGGTAAGGCAATGTTCCAGCAGGGAGGAGACGGGGACGAGGTAAGTGGGAAGGAGGTGTTGAGGCGATGTTCCCGAGTTAAGGATAGGAGACTTTTTTCCCGCAGGTGTGAGACGGCGTTCCGGGGAGGGTATAGTCACAAGGTAAATAACGATAGAGTCAATGCTGTTAAGACGGCCGGAAACCAAACATCCGGGCGTGTGTGTGTGTTGTGTGGTTGAAGAGAGAAGGGGGGAGAGAAGAGAGAGAGAAGAAGAGAGGAGAGAGAGAGAGGAGAGTAAATGAGCGTGGGTGATATTATGCCGTAAAAAAGGATATTGGGAGTAAAATTTAAAAGAGAGAAGAGGAGGAGAGGAGAGAGAGAGAGAGAGGGGGAGAGAGAGAAGAGAGAGAGAGTTACATGGCGGTAATTTAATTGAAAAGAGAAAGAAAAAAAAATGGGTGAGTGTAAAGTTTATGTGAGGTGTTATGGAGGGGAGGAGGGGAGGGGAAAAGGGGGAGGAGAGGAGAAGAGGAGGAGGAGGAGGAGGGAAGGGGGAGGGGGGGAGGAGGAGGGGGAGGAGACAAAGAAAGGGCCCCTAAGCTAAGAGGGAAAAGGAGGGGAGGAGAGGAAGGAGGAGGAAAACGATTTTGGGGAGGAGGTACTAAAAAATGAACCGTGAAGAGTGAGGGGGGAAGGGAAGGAGGAGGAAGAGGGAAGGGGAAAGGGGGGGGGAAAAGGGGAAAAACATGAGGGGAAAAGAAAGGAGGAAATAAGATAAAGGAGGGAAGGAGGAGGGAATGAGGGGAAAGAAGGAGGGAATAAGAGAGAATGAAAGAAGGGGAGTTATATGAGGGGAAATATATGAGGGGAGAAAAGCGTGAGGTATAAAAGGTATGGATAAACGAGAGAAAAGAGAGAGAAGAGAGAGAAGAGAGGGGGAGAGAGAGAGAGAGAGAGAGAGAGAGAGAGTAGATTCAATTAGATTCAATTCTTTTATCACAATTGAAGGGGAGTTTAGGGGGTGAGGAAGTTTTGGAGTGGAGTGTGAAATGAAAGGTACTCTTGAGCCTCTCTCCTCTCTCCCTCTCTCTCTCTCTCTCTCTCTCTCTCTCTCTTTTCTCCCCTCTCCTCTTCCTCTCTCGTTTTATCGGTAAATCCCTCATCGACCCGTTCTATCTCATTCCATAACTCCTGCACTTACTAGCGAAAAACCTCTGGGAAAAATAAAGACTAACTGACACCCTCTCCCCCTCAGTCCACCACGACACAACTTTCCAGCCCAACTTCTGCCTTTTTCTAGCCCAATCTCCCCACTTTTCTAACCAAACCTCCTCTACCCTCTTATTGCCTCTCCTAAATGCCCATATGAATCCAAAAATTTCCCTTTTTCCCCTCCCCTTTCCCTTTCCCCCTTCATTTTTCTACTACTACTACACTACTACTACTACTACTCTACACTACTACTACTCCCTCTACTACGGGTTTACACACTGCTTTACAAACTACTCCTACGGCTACTACACTACTACTACTATTTCTACTACGACTACTACTAATACTACACTACTACTACTACCCCAAACCAAACCTTTTCCCTTCTCCCCATTAAACCTCTACTACTACTACTACACTACTACTATTCTACTACTACTCCGCAAACCACCCTAACTCTACTACTACTACAATACTACTCTACTAACTACTACTATTTACTACCACTATTTACCACTACTAACTCCCATTACAAACCACTATTTACTCCCCACCTACCACAAACCTTTTTTCCTAACTAATGGGGTTCCCCTTTAAATTTTACTTTATCCTGTAAAAAATTGCTCGGTTTATCCTTCGAGACTTCCCCACCCCCCTTCCTTTGCCTTTCCCCCCCTGGTATCTCTCTCTCTCTCTCTCTCCCCTCTCTCTTTTCTCTCTCCCCCTCTCTCTCCCCTCTCTCTCCCCTCTCTCTCTCTCCCCCTCTCCTCTCTCTCCTCTCCCCCCTTTGACAATTTTTTTTTTAAATTAAATTTTTTTCATCTTTTTCATTTTTTTCTAAATCCCCTTTTTCCCATTCTTTTTTTCTTTCTTTTTCCTTTTTTTCATTGCCTTCTTTTACTATCACTTTTTTCTATTATTTGTTTTATCATTTTTTATTTCTCTTTTTGCTTATATTTCTCTAAAAGGGCCCAAAGTTTATTTATCCTTTATTAAGTAGTTTTTTATCTAAAGTTTTTCTTTCTCTCCCTTCTTTATTCCTTCCCCTTTCCTTAGAACTCTCGGTAAAGGGTGTGTTTTGTGTGTGTTTGTGTGTGTGTTTTGTGGGGGTGTGTGTTTGTGTGTGTGTGGGGGTGTGAGTGTGAAATGTGTGTGGTGTTTGTGTTGTTGTGTGTGTTTGTGTGTGTGTTGGGGTGCGGTGTGGGGTGTGTGTGGTGGGGTGTGTGGTGTTGTGTGTGTGTGTTAAAATAATAGAGGTCACACCAAAACACACACCCCCCACACACACCCCACACATTTTCTTTCCCCCCCCTCCTCACCATCATCTCCGCCCCGTAAACCCCATATAGGGGTAATCCTTTTCCTTCAAATTTCCCCCTTTTCCCTTTCCCTTTCCCTTCCCTTTTTTTTTTCTTTCGAACCCAAACCCTTTTTCCCTTTGATTCCCTTCATTTCGTTTTGTTAATCTTCTCAAACAAATTCCTTTTCCCATTTAATTCCTTTACTGTTTTCCCTTTTTTCCCCCCTCTCTCTTCTCCCCTCTCTCTCTTTTTCTTTTCTCTTTCTCTCTCTTCCCCTCTCTCCCCCCTCTCTCCCCTCTCTCTCTCTCCCCAGCCCTTCTATTCCCCCCCAAAAATTAAAAAAAAAAAAAAAAAAAGGAAAAAAAAAAAAAAAAAAAAAAAAAAAAAAAAAAAAAAAAAAAAAAAAAAAAAAAAAAAAAAAAAAAAAAAAAAAAACCAAAAAAACCAAGGAAAAAAAAAAATATAAGAATTACATACTTTTTCTGGGGGCTTTTTGGTTTTCCCCCAAAATTTTTTTCCCTTTTATCCTTGGCCAATCTTTGCCTCTCTAAAACCTTTTTTCCTTTTTTTCCCTTTCCCTTTCCTTTCCCCTTTCTTTCCCTTTCTTCCTTCCCCCTTCCCCCCTTCCCTTCCCCCCCTTCCCCCTCCCCTTTCCCCCTTTTCTTTCTTCCTTCCCTTCCCCCTTTCCCCTTCCCTTCCCCTTTCCCCTTTTTTCCCTTCCTTACTTCCCCCCCTTCCCTTCCTTCCGTTCCTTCTTCTTTCCCTTCCCCTTCCCTTTCCCCTTTCCCTTCGCTTCCTTACTTTTTCCCTTTCCTTTTCCCTTCCCCTTTCCCTTTCCCCTTTCCCTTTTTCCTTTTCCCCCTTCCTTCCTCCTTTCCCTTTTCCCCTTTCCCCTTTCCCTTTCTTTTTCCCTTTTCCCCCTTTCCTTTCCTTCCCTTCCTTTTTCCCCCCCCCTTCCCTTCCTCTGACTCGCGCCAAGAAAAGAGAAGGAAGGTAAAGGAAAGAGGAGGAAAATTTGAGATGGGAGGTTCCCGGGCGTGAAGGTTTGGGGGGGGGGGGGGGGGGGGGTTTTGGGGGGGGGTGGGTGGTGGTGGGGTGGTTGTGGGTGGTTTTTGTGTCCCCCATCTGTCTTTATCTTTTTTTTAGAAAATCTTCCTTTTCCCCCTCCTCCTCCTCCTCCTCTTCTTTTTCCTCCTCCTCCCCCTTCTTAAATTCCCCAGAAAATTAGTCTTTGGGACCCTTCTTTTTTCTCTTTTATTTTCCCTTTTTCCATCCCCCTTTTTCTTTAATTTTTACCTAATTTTTTCCTCTCTCCTCCCCCTCTCCCCCTCTCTCTCTCCCCTCTCTCTCTTTTCTCTCTCGCTTTTCTTTCTTTCCCCATTCTCTACACTCCTATCTTCCCTCCCTTTATTCTAATTTCCCTCCATTTCTCTCTCCCCTCTCTCTCCTTTTCCTCCCCTCCCCCTCTCTTCCTCTCTTTTTCTCTCTCTCTCTCCTCGCCTTTAAAAATTTTCTCCTTTTTTTATATCTCAATCTCAACTTGCCTCCCCTTTCCCTTTTTCCCCCCACTTTTTCACTCTCAGGTAAAAAAAGAAAACAAAAAAAAAAAGGGGGACCAAAATTTTTGTGACATGAAAAAACAAATCCCCAAAAAAAATCCACCAAAAAAAAAAGAAGAAAATAGTAAAAGACTGATAGTAGTAGTAGTAGCGATGGTTAGTTTTAGTAGTGTAGGAGTGTAGTAAAAGTAGTAGTATTTGGGGTTTTAGTAGTATAGTAGTGAAAGTAGTAGTATAGTAGTAGTAGTATTTTTAGTGGGAGTAGTGGGAGTAGTATAGTGGGAGTAGTAGGAAAATATTTGGGAGTAGGAAATTTTAGTGGTATAGTGGGAGTGTGGTAGTATATAGTGGGATTGGGAGTAAGTAGTATGTTTTTGTAGTAAATAGTAGTTTTTAAATGGTAGTGGGAGTAGTATGGGTTTGTAGTGTAGGAATGATAGGTTCGCCCTTGCATGTTGGTTTTTTTTTATTTGCATTAATAACCCGTGGGTTCCTTGCATGCTATTCCCTTTTTAGTAATAAAGGGAAACATTTTGGAAAGGGGGGGAGGGGGGAGGGGGGAGGAGGAGGGGGGAGGAGGAGGAAAGGGGAGGAGGAGGGAGGAGGAAAGGGGGAAGGGGGGAAAGGAGGAGGGGAGGAGGAGGGAAAAGGAAAGGGGGGGAGGAGGAGAAGGGGAGAGGAGGAGGGAAAGGGGGGAGGGAAAGGGGGAGGAAGGAGAAGGGGAAAAGAGGATTTGGGCTTTAGGAGGGGAGGAGGGGAGGAGGGATCAGAGGGGAAAATATAAAGGGGGGGGGGAAAGGGGGAAGGGGGGTAAAAAGGGGGGGAACATTTGGGGTGAGGGGAGGGAGGAGATACTGGGGGCGTTGCATGTTCTTCGTGTGGGTCAAAAGAACAAAATCAAAGTGATGCCCAAAATTGAAGACTTTTGGGGCCTAGCTATGGAAGCCAGGCGTCTGTCTCCTCTCTCTCTCTCGTGTTTCCGGGTCTCTCTCTCTCTCTCTCTTCTCTTGTCCCGTCTTCTGGGCTGTCTGTCCCGTTTTGTCTGTCTTTTCTGTCTGTCCCGTCTGGGCTGTCCCGACTTTTGGGCTTTCTGACGTTTTTCTGTCTCTGTTTTTCTGTCCCGGGCTGTTTGTTTTGTCTGACTGTCTTTCCCGTCTGTCGTCTGTCTCTCTTCGTTTTGGGTTTTGGGGGGGGGGGGGGGGGGTGGGGGGCGAGCATAAATGAATAAAATCCCTACATTTGGGCCCGCGACTGATGCCCAAGGGGGAAAATCGAAAAATCTGTACCTTTTTTGGTTTTTCCCTTTTTTATGTTTTTTCCCCCTTCTCCCCCCTCCTCCCCCTTCTCTTCTTCTTCCTCCTCCTCCTCCTCCTCCTCCTCCTCCTCCTCCTCTTTCCCCCTCCCCCTCCCCCCCATCATTGTCTTTGAAAATTTTCCCATACTTTTTTTTGGTCTTTTTTTTGTGTGTCTGTTTTTGTGTGTAAAGTCCCGTTTGGGGGGTTTTTTTTGTGTGTGGTTGGTTGTGGTGTGTTGTGTGTGTGTGTGTGTGTGTGTGTGTGGTGTGTGTGTGTGTGTGGTTTTGTGTGTCAGATTTTCTGCAAGGGGGTTTGACTGTTCCTGTGGTTCAAAGTCCGCTAAAAACACACACAACACACCCCCAACTGGGTGACTTTACGCTTTTCACAAACAAGTCCCAAACCTATTCAACCCTTATTGCCCGATAAAAGAAGAAAGGGCCAAGGGAAAAGGGACAAAAAAGCTAAGGCCCGTACCCCTATCCGTCCCGGGCCGACCAGAAAGGCTCATGGGCTGGCCAACTTTTTTTATTTATTTATTTTTTTTTTTTTTTTTTTTTTTTTTTTTTTATATTATAACCCTTTCAAGCCCGGGTCTTTCCTTTGCTATATGAAATTGTGTGTTGTTTTAACCAAAAATTACGAAAAATTACTGTAAAACCAAAATTTGCTAGTGGACAGGGGGACTAAACAATTCCCTAGCTAAAAAAATATTGCCCTTTTAGTCCCTAAAAAATTTGTCTCATGGTAGCCAACATACAATGGAAAAATTTCGTTTCTGGGTCTCAAGGGGTTAAAACCCTTTTTTATTCCCGTTTTATTATTGCTGGATCTTTAGTTCAGTGAGAGGGGGGTTTTGTTTTTAAACCTCTCAATATAATATAAAAAAATAAATTTAAATATTCAAACGTCGCCATTTTCCTACTTATAAAATTCCTGTTCATCTTATCACTACATTAACGTGAAGTATTTAAATTTACAGGGGGTTTTATTTTTACAAAAATGCTATTTATTAAAAAACAAAAAAACTCTAGAATTTTAAAAAATGATCAAAATAATATCGCATCGGGCTATTTTTTTTCCCCACTTATAAAAATTCCCGGGTTTATCTTTTTCACTACATTTTAAAGTGAAGATTTAATGAGGGACTCGACCCAAATGCTTTCCCTCAAAAATAAAAATGCGGCCGGGCCCTTTCTTGATTAAAAGTTTCTGTTAAACCTAAGTCCCCCGTCAGGGGGGAGCAACTGTAAAAAACAACTTATTGGGCCCCCCGGGGGGGTTTACCCGGGGGGCCGACAAACCCCCACCAACCCCCACCTTACTAAAAACAAAACTTCTTTCCCTACCACCACCACCACAACAACCACCACCCACCCCCCCAAACCCCCCCCCTACCCTAACCCTCAACCCCCACAACAACCACCACTAAACAACACGCCCATTCCCTACCAAGGACTTCAATCGTCTACCATTCCCTACCACTACCACTACCATCACCACTCTCACCTTTCCCTACCATCTTCACCACAACAACTACCACGACAACCATTACCATCAACAACAACTCGCCCATTCCCTACCAAGGACTTCAATTGTCTACCATTCCCTAC
>JACEEZ010022872.1:26859-51859 GCA_016584305.1 Chionoecetes opilio
CACCCTGACTCATCCACCCTCTCTCCCTCTCCTCTCCTATCCACCTTCCCTCCCTCTCCTCTCCCCTCCCATCCACCTCCCCTCCTATCCACCGTCCCTCCTCCTCCCCTCCCATCACAACACGGTCATTTTCAGAGGCAGTCAGATTTTTTTTTCCACATTGAGTAGACGAAATAACTATAAAAAACACAAAAACACAGATTCTTAAGCTCTACGAATGCCAAGTGGGTCCATTTTTCGCTTCAATCAGAGAATAAACACGATTTCCAATATTATATGTCAAAGATTTAGGGCACAATACATACAGACATACATACAGACGCCTAGTTAAAGCTGGGGTGAAAAAAAGGTGTTCTTTTCTCCTTAGTTCCCCTCAAAGTAAATCTGGGGGGAAAGTGTTGTTTCCCCTTAAGTGTAAAGCTGGGGTAAAAAAGTGTTGTTCCCCTTGGTGTAAAGCTGGGGTAAAAAAGTGTTGTTCCCTTAGTTCTCCTCCCCTGAAGCCAGTGCCGAACCCTCGCCTGGGCACTCTTGGGGCTTCTCCATAAGTTACCTACACAAGAGGTCTCTCTCTCTCTCTCTCTCTCTCTCTCTCTCTCTCTCTCTCTCTCTCTCTCTCTCTCTCTCTCTCTCTCTCTCTCTCTCTCTCTCTCTCTCTCTCTCTCTCATGTTTGTACAGAAAACCCTCTCTAAATCGAACATAATTCAAATAATTATGTTGTTTGTGAATTGATGAAATTTGTGAAATTATCATGTCATTGTGAATTGGCTGAAATAGGGACTTCTAATCATTGTAACTGAAAACTGACTCCAGATTAGTGTTCAGCATGCCTGAAAACTGCTAGAAACAAATTTTAAGGCAAATCTATTTCTCAAAAAATATGGCAAATTTTGCAATATTTTTTGAAAAATAGCTTTGCTTGAAAATTAGTTCCTAGCAGTTATCGGGCATGCTGAACACGAATCTGAAGTCAGTTTTCAGTTACAATGATTATAAGTCCCTATTTTCCTATTTTTAAAAAATATCAAGGCTGAAATTGGCTGAAATAGGGACTTATAAAATTTTTAACTGAAAACTGATTCCAGATTCGTGTTCAGCATGCCCGAAAACTGCTAGGAACTAATTTTCAAGCATTTTCAAGCAAATCTATTTTTCAAAAAATATTGCTAATTTTGTAAGGGGTACACTTGCAAAATTTGCAATATTTTTTGAAAAATAAATTTGCTTGAAAATTAGTTCCTAACAGTTACCGGGCATGCTGAACACGAATCTGGAGTCAGTTTTCAGTTACAATGATTAGAAGTCCCTATTTCAGCCAATTCACAATGACATGATACTTCCAGATATTCCTTAAAAATCAAATTAGACAAAACTTACAAGACATAAAAATATGATAGAGAGGGTTTACTGTATGTAAGGTTGAGGCAGGAGCGTAGCAGTGGAGTAGCAGTTGTAGTAGCAGTTGTTGGGTTTATAGTATCATTATTTCTATGTCAAGATTGTGAAGCAACGTTGTTTCGAAACTATCAAATGTGCTGTGGTGATGCAAGGTTTGTGTTATTGCATATACCTTGCACACACACACACACGCACACACACACACACACACACGCACATACACACACACACACACACATGCACACACACAACACACACACACACACACCTGTAAAAACCCAACAGAATACATTTAAAATCAGACATACAATAACAAAAAAAATGAAGCAATTACATTTCGAAAGCCATAAACGAGACTCTTTCTAAAGCAATTCATACTATTTTATCCTCCTATTATTTTTTCAGATGCACAAAGTTGAATATCAAAGAAATATCCAAATGAAAAAAATATGCAAGACCGTATAATAAAGTGACGCAAGATATAGTAAAAGTAAGGGGTAAAAATCCTTCACCCCTTCACGCCCAGATCTTTCCTTTGCTATAAAAAAAACGTCTGTTGTCGAGCCATAAAAGTAACTGAATATACCAAATTAGTTGCTCGACAAGGATACTAAACAGGTCATATCTATAAAACATTGCGTATATTCACTGCAAATCGTCTAATGGTACCCAAATTACGATGGAAATGACGTTCTGGTTCTCAAGGGGGAATAATGGTTGTATGATAGGAATGTGGGGTGTTGTGTGACTTCCGGGTCCTCGGTGGGACTTTGTGTCTTATTTTTGGTCTCTGAGTTTTGGTTTAGTTTTTGCCCTAAAAGGCTGTCGGATCCTTAAGACAGCCGGGCGAGGAGAGGAAGGGAGGTGGAAATGAGAGAGAGAGAGAGAGAGAGAGAGAGAGAGAGAGAGAGAGAGAGAGAGAGAGAGAGAGAGACAGAGAGAGCAGAGAGAGAGACGAGAGAGAGAGAGAGAGAGAGAGGAGAGAGAGAGAGAGAGAGAGAGAGAGAATGAAGTGACCGTGTGATGATGCATATGCTCGATAAACCAGGAATATAGGGGAGATAAATAGAGAGAGAGAGAGAGAGAGAAAGAGAGATTATGTGAAGTGTATGTTGTGAAGGTCAGGAAAGGGCACAACAACAACACACACACACACACACACACACACACACACACACACACACACACACACACATCCTAAACAAGAAAACGAAGTAGCAAGATGTGTCGCCAATGAAGTAAAATAATTATAAAAACTACAAGTATTTAGCTAAGAAATAAAGAAGGAATAGAAGGAAGGAAGGAAGAAGGAAGGAAAGAAGGAAAGAAGGAAAGAAAGAAAGAAGGAAGGAAGGAAAGAAGAAAGGAAAGGAAAAAAGGAAAGAAAGAAAGAAAGAAAGAAAGGTAGGTAGGTAGGTAGGTAGGTAGGAGGGAATGAAGAAAGGAAGGAAAGAAGGAAGGAAGGAAAGAAAGAAAGAAAGAAAGAAAGAAAGAAAGAAAGGTAGGTAGGTAGGTAGAAAAGAAGGAAGGAAGAAAGAAAGAAAGAAAGAAAGAAAGAAAGAAAGAAAGAAGGAAAGAAAGGAATGAAGGAAGGAAGGAAGAACAACATGACATCCAATTATAGAGGACATATGTTTCTTCTCACACCAAGCGGGACGGTGGATACAGGAGGAGAGAGAGGGAGAGGAGGAAAGGAAAGAGAGGAGAAGAGAGGAAGAAGAAGAGGAAGAGGAGAGAGGAGAAGGGAGATATTAAAAACAAAAATTACAGAGATTAAGCAATCCACCAATTACTCTCTCTCTCTCCTCAATTCTACTACCTCCTACTACATCTCTCCCTCTCCACTCTCTACCTCATCTCCTACTCTCCATCTCTCTACATACTCTCACCATGTCCTCAAAAATCGACCTCTTACTTTCTTGGCATATTAAAAGTCCGTAAATTATCTCCTCTCCCCCTCCTTCCCCAACCGACATAGGAGGCTCAAGCGCATCCCCAACTTTCCCCAATAACCCTACCACAACCTTCCCCTACCACAACAAATTAACCACTACCACTACCACTAACTACCATTACCACTACCACTACCAACAACTACCACAACCACCAACTACCACTACCACTGCCAACAACTACCACTACCACTACCAACTACTACCACTACCACTACCAACAACTACCACTACCACTACCACTACCAACAACTACCACTACCATTACCTCTACCACTACCAACAACTACCACAACCACCAACTACCCCTACCAACAACTACCACTACCACTACCATTACCACTATCACTACGAACAACTACCATTACCATTACCACAACCACCAACTACCACTACCAACAACTACCACTACCAACTACTACCACTACCACTACCACTACCACTACCAACAACCAACTACTACCACTACCACTACTACCACTACCACTACCAACTACTACCACTACCATTACAAAGACTAACAAATCAAAGCCTATACTTGACGAATAGACGTGACTGATTACGTATGATGAGAAATAAATAGCCACAAATTACGTCTTTTGTTGACAGCCTTCTTGGATTGACAGATGCTGAGTCGTTCTTATAATCGTGGGAAGAGAGAGAGAAAGGAGGAGGGAGAGGAGGCGTGGGAGGATAAAGGAGAAGGATGAGAGGAAGAGCACACGAAGAGAGGGAAGGGGAAGGCGTGGGAAGAGAAGAGAAGATAGAGAGATAGAAAGATAGAGAAGAAGAGAAATAGAGAAGTGTAAAAGACAAAAAAAGCGAAAAAATGTGAAGTGAAAAATATCCAGAAAAAAAAACACTAATCAAATCTAGTCAACAATGACGCAATAGTTTGATATATGGCCTTTAAATCACCCTGTCAACACCCTATACCCTACCCTACCCTGTCACACCTTGCCACACCCTTCCACTCATCTTAACTTATGTAACACCTATACCGTTCCACTTTCCACTACAGCCCTTCCACCCTTCCTCCACTACCCACCCTGCCACACCTTTCCACCTCTCCTTAACCCCTGTAACACCTATACCGTTCCACTTTCCACTACAGCCCTTCACCCTTCCTCCACTACCCTACAGACCACCACTATCTAGGTCACGCCACGGTCGCCACCACACGCTAGTTTCCTCCGCGTGGCTTTAAGCTGGAGAGAGAGAGAGAGAGAGAGAGAGAGAGAGAGAGAGAGAGAGAGAGAGAGAGAGAGAGAGAGAGAGAGAGAGAGAGAGAGAGAGAGAGGAGGAGAGAGAGGGGGGGGGGGGTAATCGGAGAGGTGATGGAGGGACATGGTTTGACAAGGTTACCCTATTCATGGACAAATAGAAGGTAGTGGTGGTGGTGGTGTAGGTGGGTTACGGCAAAGAGAGAGAGAAGAGAGAGAGAGATAGAGAGAGAGAGAGAGAGAGAGAGAGAAGAGAGGAGAGAGAGAGAGAAGAGAGGAGAGAGAGAGAGAGAGAGGGTACATAACAAGGAGAGAGAAAAGACGAATGAAAGAGGACGAGAGAGAGAGAGAGAGGAGAGAGAGAGAGATAGAGAGAGAGAGAGAGAGAGAGAGAGAGAGAGAGAGAGAGAGAGAGAGAGAGAGAGAGAGAGAGAGAGAGAGAGAGAAGAGAAGAGAGAGAGAGAGATCCGATACATTATGCAACAAGAGTCATCGCCAGGATTTCACAGTGAAAAAAAAGACTTAGGAAAGGTCAATAGGTACTTAACGTAACAAACGATGCTGTTGTTGTTGTTGCTAATGATGATGATGATGAAGAAGAAGAATACGAAGGAATACAAAGGAAACACAAACAGCAACAGACCATTAAGTCCTTACATGGCAGTTTGATTTAACGACACTACACTAACTAGATAATAAGAGAGAAAGGATAGGAAAGTAGAAGGCTCCTCCCCACCGAAGAGGAGGAGGAGGAAGAGAAAGAGGAAGAGGAAGAGGAAGAGGAAGAGGAAGAGGAGGAGGAGGGGGGAGGAGGAATACAAAGGAATACAAAGGAATACAAAGGAAACACACAGCAACAGACCATTAAGTCCTTACATGGCTGTTTGATTTAACGACACTACACTAACTAGATAATAAGAGAGAAAGGATAGGAAAGTAGAAGGCTCCTCCCCACCGAAGAGGAGGAGGAGGAAGAGGGGGAAGAGGAGGAAGAGGAAGAGGAAGAGGAAGAGAGGAGGAGAGGAGGAGGAGGAGGAGGAGGAAGAGGAGGAGGAAGAGGAGGAAGAGGAGGAGGAGAGGTTGCAGTAGACCAAACTAGGCATATAAAGAATATACATCAGAATATTCAGTAGTTTGTTCTGATAACTTTTGAATATGAATAAATTATGAATTAGTTGATGATATGTATGGCTTCATTTTCTTTCTTTTTTCTTTCTTTTTTTTAGGACCAGAATTTGCATAAGACAGGAAGCGAACACGTAAGGAGGAAGGATGTCACTTGTTTCGCTTATGTGAGTAACTTTTCCTGTTTCGAGAGAGAGAGAGAGAGAGAGAAGAGGAGAGAGGAGAGAGAGAGAGAGAGAGAGAGAGAGAGAGAGAGAGAGAGAGAGGGGGAGAGAGAGAGAAGAGAGAGAAGAGAGAGAGAGAAGGAGGGAGAGAGAGAAGTTAACGAGATGAGAGAAAAAGACCTGGAATGAGGAAGAGAGAGAGAGAGAGAAGAAGAGAGAGAGAGAGAAAGAGCTGGAGAGGAGAGAAGAAAAGACTGGAGAGAGAGAGAGAGAGAGAGAGAGGAAAAGAGAGAGAGAGAGAGAGGAGAGAGAGAGAGAGAGAGAGAGGAGAGAGAGAGAGAGAGAGAGAGAGAGAGAGAGAGAGAGAGAGAGAGAGAGAGAGAGAGAGAGAGATGGAGGAAGATAGAAAGAGAGAGAGAGAGAGAGAGATGGAGGAAGATAGAAAGAGAGAGAAAGAGAGAGAGAGAGAGAGAGAGAGAGAGAGAGAGAGAGAGAGAGAGAGAGAGAGAGAGAGAGAGAGAGAGAATTTAGACGCACTTCGGAAGGTGAGAGGTTGAGAGGACTGAGAAGAATATTTAATAGAGGAAAGGTAGACACAAAAAAAATAGTGGTGGGAGAAAGGAGACACCAGGAAAAATCATCGTCATATTTTTGCCCACAAGTGTAAATTAATTCCCACTCAAAGTCACTTCATCAAAGGTTTTCGCCCACGTCTTGTTGCTCAGGTGAATTAACTACAACTAACTATAACATATCAACTACTACTACTATACTACTACTATCAATCAACAATATCAACTACTATACTATCGATCAACAATATCAACTACTACTACTATACCACTCCTATCAAACTAACTCTAACATATAAACTACTGCTACTATACTACTACTATCAAACTAACTCAACATATCAACTACTACTACTATTAATCTAACTCTAACATATCAACTACTACTACTGTACTACTACTATCAAACTAACTCTAGCATACCAACTACTACTACTATCAATCTAACTCTTAACATATCAACTGCTACTACTATACTACTACTATTAATCAACATACTAACTTATCCTATCAAACTTTACCTTCACAGTGTCTTAGGTTAAAATCGGTAATAATAATAATAATAATAATAATAATAATAATAATAATAATAATAATAATAGTTGCAACGTTAACTTATTTCCACCTCAGCTCAGCCAATTTAGCTCTCTCTCTCTCTCTCTCTCTCTCTATGTCCTCAAAAAACGTACCTAGTTACTGCTTTGGACATTATTACATTCCCGGGACGTTTGTTAGGCAGGCCACTGTTTCTCCCGTGTCAACAATGAGAATCAACAAACGTTTCGCGCCAACCTGACATACTTTGCAGCGCGTTGGCAAATGGCTGAAGTAACAGGCTTTCATTAGCGAATTTCTCCTTCAACAACTCTCTCTCTCTCTCTCTCTCTCTCTCTCTCTCTCTCTCTCTCTCTCTCTCTCTCTCTCTCTCTCTCTCTCTCTCTCTCTCTCTCTCATATCTGTTTCCGTTTGCCTCTTACTATCGATGTTTATCTCAAGCATCATCACTTCCTGCTCTCCCTCCAACTCTCCCTTCTCTTCTTCCTTTTCCTCTTCCTCCTCCTCCTCCTCCTCCTCCTCTTCATCTCCATCCTCATCACTATCCTCCCCCTCCTTCCGGGTCTCCTAACTCCTCATATAACCACATCTCTCTCTCTCTCTCTCTCTCTCTCTCTCTCTCTCTCTCTCTCTCTCTCTCTCTCTCTCTCCTCTCTCTCTCTCCCCCCCCCCCTCACTTATAGGTCTTAGAGAAAGGAGAGCCCAGAAGACAATCAATATAGTATTCGCTTTCCCCAACCCAGCTTTAAGTCAAGACTACCCCCACCTCTTCCTCCACCACCCACACCACACCCCACCACACCTGTACACCCCCACCACCACAACACACCTGCACAGCCCTCCACCACACCTGCACACCCCTCCACCACACCTGTACCGCCTACCACAATCATGGCTTATCCTACTTCTCTTTCAAGGGTCATTACTCCCGGGCAAGTTATAGATGTAGGTTACGTGTGTATTATTATTGTTATTATTGTTATTATATTTGTCTTAAGGGAGAACGAGGAGGTGTTTTCTATTTCAGTGTGTCAAGCCTTTTCTCTCTCTCTCTCTCTCTCTCTCTCTCTCTCTCTCTCTCTCTCTCTCTCTCTCTCTCTCTCTCTCTCTCTCTCTCTCTCTCTCTCTCTCTCTCTCTCTCTCTCTCTCTCAATGTTTTCTGAGTTGGTATTTTTAGAAGATTGTCGATATAGAAATTAAAGTATCATTATTATTATTATCGTTAACTTATTCTGCACCGTTAAGGGAAATCGTGATAGACTTTTTGCTCACGCCGTAACCCCTGCGACCCATGAATGAAGGTCAGGTCAGATGGGGTCACCAAATTAAGTGGTAGGGGAGGGAGGGGGAGAGAGAGAGGGGAAGGGAGGGAGAGGAAAGAAGAGAGGGAGGGAAGGAGAGAGGGGGAAGGAAGGAGAGAGAGAGAGAGAGAGAGAGAGAGAGAGAGAGAGAGAGAGAGAGAGAGAGAGAAGGTAAAGAAAGCGAGAGTATCGAGCAATGTTAAAGAAATCGTCCAGAGTTTGCGTCATTTTTTTACTCAAAACGCCATTAAAGAAACTGTTCCACTGATTTTTTTCTCTTTTTTCTACATGAACAACTGCCATTCATATATTTTTACGAACGTTGCCCTAGAAACGTTAGTAATTAAAAACGCAGATACGTATTTTACATCTAAGAAAAAACTATGTCTAAAACCCAAAAAATCGCTATGATCAAACGGCAAAAAAACGCACGTCTATCAAACAGCAAAAAAACGCATGTCTACCAAACAGCAAAAAAACGCATGTCTACCAAACGGCAAAAAAGCGCATGTCTACCAAACAGCAAAAAACGCATGTCTACCAAACGGCAAAAAAACGCATGTCTACCAAATGGCAAAAAAACGCATGTCTACCAAACAGCAAAAAAACGCATGTCTACCAAACGGCAAAAAAACGCATTCTACCAAACGGCAAAAAAACGCATGTCTATCAAACGGGAAAAAAACGCATCAACGTCTATTAAACGTTTACCAGAGAACCAGAGGCAGCAGAAAAAACGTGTGATTCAACTCCCTCCTCGAAACGTTTTTGTCACACTGAGCATTCCACAAGGGAGCGTTTTTTCCCATATAATTACGTGTATTTGGTGCCAGAACTAACCATTCACAGAGGAGGTTGCATAAAGTTTCGCTCAGCACAAGGGAAAGTTTCATAAAGTTTCGCTCAGCCACAGAGGATAGTTTCATAAAGTTTCGCCCAGTCACAGGGAAAGTTTCATAAAGTTTCGCTCAGCCACAAGGAGAGTTTCATAAAGTTTTGCTCAGTCACATGGAGAGTTTCATAGGAGAGTTTCATAAAGTTTCGCTCAGCCACAAGGAGAGTTTCATAAAGTTTCGCTCAGCCACCAGGAAACATTTGAACTTTTGTATCGTGAAGGTGTTACAAAAAAAATTCATCTAAAGTTCATATTATTGTTAGATTTAAAACATGAATTATTATCTTTTATTTTTATTTAAACATTTCAAAGAAACAATCTAAGAGAGAAAAAGATAATGAGAGTTTTAACGGAGAAGAAGTAAGAGAGGAGAGAGAGAGAGAGAGAGAGAGAGAGAGAGAGAAGAGAGAGAGAGGAGAGAGAGAGAGAGAGAGAGAGAGAGAGTCACGAACATTGAGACAAATCGACAGGCACTGATAAATAATGACAGACAGACACACAGACAGACAGAGTGGGCGAACAGACTTCACCCCAAAACATTCCCTTTAAACCCATCCCCTCCCCCCTCTCTTACATACAGCCTTACACACCCCCATACCTCCCCTCCCTTCCCCTCTCAGTGTGTGGGTGTGTGTGTGGGTGTGGGTGTGTGTGTGTGTGGGTGTGTGGTGTGTGTGTGTGTTCCTCTTAGATCTCCACAGCTCAAAAAGGTATTACTATCTGAACAAAATATTAATGCATTGAAGAGGATACTGTCAAAGAGTTATATTTTTAATAATTCTATTATTTCAGTATTGTTTTATTTATATTTGTTTGTTTCATTTGTTGAATTTCCATTTTTTTTTGGTCTGATATTTTTTTTCTTCATTAATTTTTTTGCCTGCTTTCTATTTTCTTTCTTGTATATAATTTTGATGCACACACACACACACACACACAACACAACACACACACACACACACACACACACACCCAACGACCGTGCCAACGACCACTTTTTATGTAATTACTGAATGTATATATTTACTAGTAATGGCAATAAACTTTACTTACTTACTTACTTACTTACACACACACACACACACGCAAACACACACACACACACACACACACCCTCACCACCATCACTCACTAATTATGCAACACCGGTCGATAACTTTATTCACATACCTCCACTACTACCACTATCACCAATAATTCATCACAAAACCCACACACAAAGTTACCCCCCCAACCCCCCCCCACACCCCCTCCTCGAACTCTCCCCAACACACACCCTCTCGAACTCTCCCCAACACCCCACCCCCGCACTCCCCGCAACACCCCCCACCCTCCAACTCCCCCTCCCCGAACTACCCTCCTTCGCACTCTACACTTTTTCACTACAACGGAAAAGGAAATGTGGTTCAGGGGTAATCGCTTCGTCTTTCTATTCCTCTCTCTCTCTCTCTCTCTCTCTCTCTCTCTCTCTCTCTCTCTCTCTCTCTCTCTCTCTCTCTCTCTCTCTTTCGTGAGGTTGCTTGCGGTTTACGTGGTTAGGTGGTGGTTACGTCACCGCAGGTTGTGGTTGCGTGCTATTGTGGACGTGTGAGAGAGAGAGAAGAGAGAGAGAGAGAGAGAGAGAGAGAGAGAGAGAGAGAGAGAGAGAGAGAGAGAGAGAGAGAGAGAGAGAGAGAGAGAAAAAAAAAATGTAGTCTTAGCATTACTTACTTGTTCATTATTTTAGCTTTCATGTCTCTTCCTCCTGCTATTCTTATCCTCTGTTACTTCTTTTCTCTTCACACACACACCCGCACACACACACACACACACACACACACACACACACACACACACACACACACAGACCTCTTCACACACCTTTATAAAACCCTCGTCTCTTATCCCTCTCATCCTCACTCGGCAAACTTCGATCTATTGAGGCAAAAGTGTCCTGCCAGGTGTTCAGATGAAGTGAATAGCGAAGTGTTTGGGTGTGGTGGGGGGAGTGTGTACAGAGGGGGGAAGAGGGGGAGGGGGGGAAGAGGGAGGAGGAGGGGGGAAGGGGAGGTGTGTTTAGGGGTGAAGGGGAGTGTATGGGAGGAAAGGGAAGGTGAATACATAAGGAGTTAAAAAGGGATCTAGTAGGGAGTTTTAAGGAATGGTTAGGTTAGGTTAAGTGGAGGGGGGGGTTAACCTGAGGGGGAGGGGGTGTTTAGGGTGAAGGGAATGTATGGGAGGAAAGGGAAGGTGAATACATAAGGAGTTAAAGGGATTTAGTGGGGAGGTTTAAGGAATGGTTAGTTAGGTTAGGTGGAGGGGGGTTAACCTAAGGGGGAGGGGGTGTTTAGGGGTGAAGGGGAGTGTAGGGGAGGAAAGGGAAGGTGAAAAAAACATAGAGATTAAAGCAGATGCCGTTTCTAGCTTTTAAGGGCCCTATGCGAAATGCTGTTGGGGCCCTATTTTGTAAAACTATGGTAGGGGGATTCCAAGGCCTCTAAAGTGGTCCGGGAGCACGCCTTTAATATTTAAATACATCTATCTGGTGCACTTTAAGAGGAAAAGAGGCTATATTCTTTAAAAACACAAATAATAATGGGAGCTTGGGGCCCTTGGTGGCTTCGGGGGCCCTTGGTGGCTTCGGGGGCCCTATGCAACCACGTAGTTCGCATATATAAGTAAGTAATAGTCATTAAGTAAGTAAGTTATAGTAAGACACGGCCCTAGGTTAAAGGGATCTAGTGGGGAGGTTAAAGAAATGGTACGAAATGGTAATATAGGTTATGGCGATGGCGTGACCTTGGCTGTGAAAATATGTAACGTTTCGTGTTATTTAGCCTTCGTGACGGTCTTTCAGTATTTGTATCAACTAACTCTCTCTCTCTCTCTCTCTCTCTCTCTCTCTCTCTCTCTCTCTCAGTGACTCACAAGGGTATGTATTCACTGTGCTAAAGTGACTCCTTGCAGCCTCAAAACTATCATCATCAGCAATGCATTATACCGAAACAGTATTCAAGAAGCCACACTGAGTACTCACACCCTTCCAATACCTGCCTCACACCTTCACAGTACCTGCCTCACACCCTCACAGTACCTGCCTCACACCCTCACAGTACCTGCCTCACACCCTCACAGTACCTGCCCTCACACCCTCACAGTACCTGCCTCACACCCTCACAGTACCTGCCTCACACCCACACAGTACCTGCCTCACACCCTCACAGTACCTGCCCTCACACCCCGCCTCCCACCACTCTCAAACCCTGCACGGGGGTCACAAGTCCTTGATATATGTGCATCACGTTCACCACTAGTTTGATTACTTCCTCGTCAGGGAGCAGAGGGAGGAACAGGGGGCAGAGGGAGAGGGGAGGAGAACAGGGGGCAGATGGGGGAACAGGGGGTGAGAGGGAGAGGGGGGCACAGGGGAGCGAGAACAAGAAAGGTTGAGTAATTTCGTGACATTAATAACATTGAAATAAAGGTCAAGTGGTGTTGGGCAAAGGTATGGAGGGAGAGGGAGGGAGGGGTGAATGGGCTGTGTGGGAGTGGAATGGCAAGGTGGAAAGGTAGATAGGGTATAGGCTATAGAGGGAGAGGTGGAGGGAGTGTGTGAGAGTGACAAGGCAAGGTGGAGGCACGGGAAGGGAAGGCCAGGGATGGAAGTGTATATAAGGTAAACAAATAAACAAAAAGCAACACTCACCTGAACAGCCGCCTTATTCCCATCGTCAAGCAGGAACTCCATGCTCTTGGCGCGGGTATCTTGAGCGCGCGCGGGGGTATCCAGCTGGGCCTCCATGGCGGCGCTGGCCTCCAGGTCCAGCAGGGACTTGGCGCGGGCCTTGTCTGCCTGCAGCGGGGCGGCGCCCACCGAGGGAATGCTCTCCAGGAGGTGCTGAAGGTCCCGGTACAGGTCGTCCAAGTTGGTCTCGGGTAGCGTGAGCACTTCCCGAGACGCTCCGGTGTCTAAGTCGGTCTCTAGCACGCCCGAGTTTTGGCTGCGGGCACGAGCGTGAATGCGCTGCGCCCGGCTCTTGTATCTCTCGTGGATTGCTGCCCTGGCCTTGTGGTGGGTGCTTGAGGCCCCGCGGTGGGCGAGATCGGGGCGTGCTGCGTCACCATCACTGGCCGAGGCTGGACTAGCGGGGTGGGACTCAGCCTGCTGCTGCTGCTGCTGCTCACACTGGCCCCACAGATCAATACCTTGCCGGCGCACACTCGCCTCGATTACACTCAGGTCAGGCGTGCTTCGGGCAAGGCGCTCACGTTCCGCTCGGGCACTGGCAGAGAACTTTTCGAACCTCTCCTTCAGATTGTTGGAGGCGTCAAAAACACTCTTGTACCTGGAGGAGGTGGTGTGTTGCGGCGCGTCGCGGGGCCTCGGGGGTGGCGCGGGGCGGACCTCCTTGGGCGGGGAGGCTCTCTCAGGTGCTGACACCTGTCGCTCCTGAGAGAAGTACTGGCGACGGGCACTGATGAGGCGCGCCTTGTGGAACACCTGCTGGGTGGGCCGCTGCAGGTGTGGCGGCAGCGGCGGCTTGGACAAGGCAGCGCGAGGGCTTGGCTGCTGGCCGGCGTCTGAGCTGTCTTCACCCGATGTGGCTGAGGTCAGGGGGCTCCTGCCCGGCTCCTGACTAAAGCCATTACTACCGGTGAGGAGAGGCTTGTCAGCCTTCACGAGCCTTGCAGGAAACTCGGTCACACGCTCCTGGCGGGCTGGAGGCAACACAAGCTGTGCTTCCTGCCTCACTCTGTTGCCCTCGTTGTCTGAAGCACAAGCCCTGTCCTCGCGGGGCAGCACTGCGGGAGACACTGCCGCGGCCGGATCCGGTTCACCTTTAACCCCGCTCTGATCCCCCGACCCCTCATCCCTCTGGCGGGCATCCCCATGAGCCGGGGGTGGTGGGGGGGAGACTAAGGGTCGGGGGGGAAGTACCCGCACTTTCTTTTCCCGCTTGCTGCCCCACGAGAAGAATCTAGGGCTTGAAGGAGCCTTCTTGGCCTTGGTGTCGGGCGAGGAGGGCGCGGAGGAGCCGCTGTCCACGCCGGGGCTCGACAGCTTGGAGCTTTCCGTGTCTGAGGAACGCGAGGAAAGCGACTGAGGCTTGGGAGGAATCTTAGGCCGGGGAGACTTTGGTGAAGAAATTTTCGGCAGTTTAAATCTCTGCCACAGCGGAGTCTGAACCTTTGGTGACTTGTCCCCGCTCATTTCTGCGTCGGAGGAAGACCCGGCGGGCGCCTCTGACAGCCGGCCGTTACTTTTATCAGTGTCGGTAACTGGGGCGCCAGATGCTGTGAGGTTACTTTCATGTGTCTTGTTTGCTTCCTGTGAATAGTTTGTTGCGGGCGCGTGAGAGTAAGGCGGCGAAGGGGTGAGGTTAGGGCGTTGGGGGGTCGGGCTCTCTGACGTCACCACCAAAACCTTCCTCACGTCGCTCCCTGAACCCTCACCCTCTGGTTCCGCCTCGTAGTAACTCTCCCGCCAGTTGATTTCTTTCACTGAGGGCGAGAAAGTGACGCCTCTCGACCCAGGCCTGTGTTCGGCGCCGCCTCGAGGCGTGAGCACCGGGGAAGTGTTGGGAGGGCGACACCCGTTATCACATGTCGCCAAGTACACCTCCACCTCCCCGTGGGAACCATAGGTCTTGGTATGCACCCTCATCTGTGCCTCTGCCATCTCTGCGGTCACTGTATCAGGTGTGACAAGGGCGGCACCACTCCTTCCCGGCAGGCACTGGTCGTTAAGGTCACTCGCGGCGCGCAACTCACTGTCAGGGGTGGCGGGCGGCGGGTCATGGGTCGGGCTGCTGCTGCTCCGCCCCGTGTGTACAGGCTGGCACTCATTGGGCAACTGTGCGGGCGTGGAGCTATATTGGTGAGGGAGTGGAGCAGGGAGTGGGGCCCGGCTGGAGGGCGGGCAGGGGGCCGGGCGGGCGGGCGTGGCGACGAGTGACGGGGCGGCCTGGGCGGCGGGCCAGGCGCGGACCTCCGTCAGCTCCGGCGTCAGGGGAGATGCTGGCGCACCCTGCTCGCCGTATGACCCTGCAGAGCCCACACCCGCACCGTTGATACTCACTTCACTGAGCGGCCGCTGATTGGCTGGCGTAGCGCGGGCTGCCTGGCAAGCCACGCCCCCAGTGCCCGGAAGAGAGGGCGGATGCTGCACCCTCCACTCCTCTCCCTCTCCCTGGCCCTCACCCCCACCGTAAGGACTCTCCACCGTTTGTTTACGTTGCGGAGATTTGAGGCCCTCTTGACTGAGGAACTGCTCGGCGAGATCCACGCTGATGGGCTGCGGGCGCCGCCTCCCGGGGCGTGTGCCTCCAGGCGCCCACGTCTCCTTGATGGCTGCTGAGGCCGGCCAGCAGGTGGAATCTTGCTTGGACGCTTCGTGGAAACTTTTATGTCTACGGGGCTTTGAGTGTCCTGAGGGGAAGACTCTGTGGTTCGTGAAACGTGACCTGAGATCCTCGTCGCTTCCCTCCGAGCCCGAGAGCGGAAGTGGGCGATGAGGGTGGCGGGGGCGAGTGTTAAGCTCGTCGCCGCACCGCTGTTGTTGCTGCTGTAGGAGATAACTTGTGTAGCTTGGCTTGTACTGGCGCGGCTGTGTTCTGTTGTTGCAAGCATTGCCGTTCATACCTTCGGGCAGCGGGTGGGCGGCCGAGTGAGGCAGCCAAGCGGACATGGCACCTTCCTCCTCTTCGCTATCAGACTCAGAGTAGCCACGTAAGTCACCACAGGAGCGAGCACGAGCTATGCGTGCCAGACGAGCCTCCTGACGCCTAGGACGAGAATTAACAAAGGCGGCTGACGGAGCGGCGGGAGGCTGGTGTGACGCCGCCTCGGAGATGGGCGCCAGGGGTGACGAAGGCGTGAGACGCACGTCACGATCACCGAGTCCACTGTCCTCACTGAGCGTCTCCACGGAGCGTGTGGCACTGTGGCCTTCACTGGACCTCAGTGAATCTGGCACCTCGGGTGAGCTGCCCGCCTGACTGGCCTCATCCGGGGCTCCTCCAGCCTCACTAGGCCCCGCCCTGCCTCTTTCAAGACCAATTAGGTTGAGAATGTCCGAACTGCGGAACGACTTGACTTTAGTTGTTGCGGAGGGAGGCGCACTGGAGATGCGGAGGCTGAGCTCGGCCGCAAAGTGGTCCTCTTCGTCGTAGTCCCCGTCAGTGTTGTCCGTGTCAGTGTCGCTGTCTCCCGAGGGCAGGTCAGTCTTGCAGGTCACCGAGGGGAGAGTTTGGGGCCTTGGCCTGGGAGAGACATACCTGGCTTCCCGAGTGCCGTACAAGCCCGTCACTTTGGTGTCAGACACTTGAGGGATCACCTGTTCACTGTTAGCACCTTCCACAGCCACGCTGGCGGCCATGCCCCCCCGCTGTGAGGGTGTTCGCAGGGCGGCCCTCATGGCGTCCTCACTGACATCTTGGTCAGAGGCACCCGACGGAGGGAGCTCAGGTGCCTCACCTTCACTCTTCTGGGGAAGCGGCGACAAACTGATGTGGTGGGGGTGCGCAGGGCCGTGGGGAGAGTGACGGTGACAGGCTTCACTACTGTTTTCACCACCAGCAGTGTGAGGAGTGAAGGTTGCGCCACTCACTGTCTCCTGCTGCGGGGCCTCACACACCATCGTCGCCGCCGCGCTCTCCACCTGCACATCATCAGTGGAGTCAGCTGGGGCGCCACTGGGTAGTGTTGAGGGATCAATTTCATAGGGAGCAGCGGCGTCCACGTCACGTGCTTCTGAATGCTGAGCAAGGCCGCCGCAGGAAACATTAAGACGTGGCGCGGTGTCAGCGAAAGTTTCTGTATCACGGTCTGACCTCATTTGCATGACGCTGTCTTTCTCAGCCTCGATAAGGATTGTGTCTTTGTTTGTGGTGGCGGTGGTGTCATTCGCTGTGTGGCGGGGATCATGTCCTGGCGTCCATCGCACTGGCAGGCCAAACATGTCCATGCTGTGGGGGGAGACACTGCCGGGGGGCTGGGAAGCATCACTGTTTGTGGCGGGCAACGCTAAGTCCGTGACGGGGTTGCTGATCACGTTTTTCAGGTCACCTTCAATCTCTTCCTCTGTTGCCCGTGCACTGGAGGACACAGACACAACTCCGGCCTCCTCGCAGGGGAGCTGAGGGGGCGCGGCGCTCCCTTCACTGCCATTAGGCTCACTAATCACTTCAGATGACTCCCCACCTGTAGTTTTTCTCCTGTTGGCGGCGTTTGTTACAGTCGGCGAGGCGTCGGCAAAGGGTTGCGAGGTGGCTGACATGTTGAACACCGCGTCAGGCTCCTCCAGGCCTGACAGGCTCTCCAGGAGGCCCGGGGAGCTGGCCTGGCTGCCCCCGGACACACTCTCGCAGCTCTCCAGACTCTCAAAGTCAAACACATCATCAACATGTTTCTCGAAGATCCTGGCGGCGTGGGTTGAGCCGAGCATGGTGGTGTGAGGGTGCACGCCGCCTGCCGCACGCCCGTCGCCTGGCTTACGTCGCTTTCGGTGCACCGCCCTCAGGGAACTACCGGTCGCCTGCCGCTCTGTTCCTTGACTGTCGTGCTCATCCTCAGAGGCGGAAGAGTCGTAATGACCGCCGGTGGTCGGGGGGGAGGCGGGAGTCCTGGCCAGACTAACCGTCACGCCTGCTTCCTGCCGCCCGCCCCTTCCCTCCTCGCCGCCACACACGCCCTCCTCATCCTCGTCTTCGTCGTCCTCCACCACCAGGGTCTCGTCGCTGGCCGTGCTCTCTCCATCTGAAACAAAAGAAGACACACGCTGTTACGCCTCACAACAAAGCCCAGGGAGGCGGGGGATGGGACTGGACCGCTGGGACCCATCAAAGCAAACACCTGTTTACAAGTTCCCACGCGGGACGCCTCGTAGAAAACGGAACCACATGAGGTAAGGTAGACGCCAGGTAAGCTGTGGCATTAGAAAGTAAGCTGGATTGTGTTACGTTCCGAAGATAAGACTATACTTCATAATATATCCAATTATTTAGTAATTAGATATATATTACAAGTGTACCATTAAGACGCCACGATGGAGCACACGGATACCCTTATAATGCAAGACAAGTGTGTGAATAGCGGTCCACTGTGAGTAGGGAGGAGTATGGCGCCACGAGGCTAAGAAAAACTGGACGCTGGAGCAAGTCGGAACAGCCTTTGTGTGGCTGCGGAAGCCAGCACCAAGGCGGGGCTGCAGGATTTGTTGAGGGTCTTAATGGTAGTGTGTGTGTGTGTGTGTGTGTGTGTGTGTGTGTGTGTGTTTGTGTTTGTGTTTGTGTGTGTGTGTGTGTGTGTGTGTGTGGGTGTGTGATAACTTAGTTTTAAGATTACATATATTATACACCAAAAGGGAGGTTAGAGGACGCCAAGCAGCAGGTGGCGGCCGGAAAAGCAACACCTGGACATGAGTTCCGAGGCTGCAGGCGGTGGTGGTGGTGCCCCAGAAACTCCCGTCACTGCCTCACCACAACACCGCCACACACACACACACACACCACACCACGCTTACTAAGACCACTACTATTATACCAACCTTACCGGTGCCAGGTGTACCAACGTGTGTGTGTGTGTGTGTGTGTGTGTGTGTGTGTGTGTGTGTGTGTGTGTGTGTGTGTGTGTGTGTGTTGTGTGTGTGTGTGTGCATATTTGTTTGTATTCACCTTAAGGGATTAACTGCACTTTCATAATAACAGGTCTCAGCGCTGCCATAAGTTTCAGTCTCCTGCACACACGCACACACACACACACACACACACACACACACACACACTCACCACTTATACGACCATTAACTTGCTCCATGTGACAGGTGTTTTCCTCCCCACCCAGCTACGTTAAGTGTCTTGGACTGCACGAATCCTAACGTTCCTTTCCTCTACCCTTGTCCTCTCATCCCTTCCCTTACTTTTTGGTCCTCTCGCGTATTCACTCCTAATTTCTATCCCATTCCAAATTTTCCTTTCCTCTCCCTCTCCTACATCTATCTTTCTCCTTTTCCTCTTCTCTCTCCTTACTATTTCTCTCTCTTTTTCCTCTTCTATCTCCTTACTCTTTCTCTTTCTCCTTTTCCTCTTCCCTCTCTTTACTATTTCTCTTTCTCTTTTCTTCTTCTCTCTCTTTACTCTCTTCTCTTTCTCCCTTTCTTCTTCTCTCTCCTTACTATTTTTTTCTATTTTTCCTCTTCCCTCTCCTTACTATCTCTCTCTCTTTTTCCTCTTCTCTCTCTTTACTCCCTTCTCTTTCTCCTTTTCTTCGTCTCTCTCCTATACTGTTCCTTCCTTCCAACTCTACTCTCTTGTGTCGCGTGCTCTGGCCCTTCACTGTTTACTTTATTTTTTCGTTCAAGAGTAAGAAGGGTTGGGGAGCCTCAGTACCTCTTCTCCGCGCAGACTGAAGAAAAAACAAAGCCAAGAATCCATTTAAGCTCCTTGTGTGTGTGTGTGTGTGTGTGTGTGTGTGTGTGTGTGTGTGTGTGTGTGTGTGTGTGTGTGTGTGTGTGTGTGTGTGTGTGTGTGTGTGTGTGTGTGTGTGTGTGTGTGTGTGTGTGTGTCGGTTTGTTGGTCTCATGTCAAGTGGTGTCGATATTGCCTAAGTTCTTACGGCTTGTGTTTGTTTTTGTAGTGGTAAGTGGTGTATGTGTGTGTGTGTGTGTGTGTGTGTGTGTGTGTGTGTGTGTGTGTGTGTGTGTACTCTATTTGCCTACTTATGTCCTTATGAAATCCTAAGATCCGTTCAGCTTACACACACACACACACACACACACGCACACACGCACGCACACACAGCATCTTCAACAGTTCCTCCCCAATCAACACACAACATCCCAACCAGCAAAACAACATCCCGCAATGCATCTCACGTCGCCAGGGAAGAGCAGATCAGCGCCGCAAGACTCGCTAATCCTCCGCCTCTCAGCATTGCATTATTGTTGTTACTGAAGGTAAACACAGCAGCGCGTCGGTATGTGTGGGGCCGCGGCGGTGTTAGCTATATACCGCACTGCGTCTATCTGATGCTGCAATAGTGTTTTGTTCTTGTTGAGTCTGTGATTGTTGTTGTTGTTGGCTGATGCTGATGTTGATGCTGGGATATTCTTGTTGTTGTTGCAGCTTCTCGACTTTGTGTTCTACATATGTACACTGATTATACACTTTCGGGTATAATTATTTCGTTAGTGTTGGAAGTTTGACTATGGTGTTAACCCCTTGAGCCCAGAACGTAATTTTCATGTAATTTGGGTACCAATAGACGCTTTTTAGTGACTATAAGCCATGTTTTATACCTATGACCTTTTTAGTATCCTTGGCCACTAAGTAATTTGGTATATTCAGTTACTTTTCGTACTTTTATGGCTCGACAACAGACCATTTGATATAGCAAAGGAAAGATCTGGACGTGAAGGGGTTAATGGTATCTCTTGCAGAAGGGATATCATATATTATCATGACAATTATTTTTTACGTTGCTAGTAATTAGAACAATCCTGACATCACGTACGTTCATTTCAATGCTGACAACTTTCTACTCTCATTATGTAGTATGCCACGATAGCACTGCGTTACTATAATATAATCTAGTTAGTTATTCTAGTAGGGATAGTAGTCTTCTAGTAGTAGTCATAGTTACCATAGAATTAACCCCTTGAGACCTAGAACGTAATTTCCATTGTATAATCTGGCGTACCATTAGACGTTTTTAGTTAATATAAGCAATGTTTTATAGATATGACCTGTTTAGTATCCTTGGCCACTAACTAATTTGTATATTCAGTCCCTTTTCGTAATGATATGGCTAACACAGACGATTTTATATAGCAAAGGAAAGATCTGGGCGTAAAGGGGGGTATATTCAGTCACTTTTCGTAACCTTATGGCTAACAACAACGATTTTATATAGCAAAGGAAAGATCTGGGCGTGAAGGGGGGTACATTCAGTCTCTTTTCGTAATTGTATGGCTAACAACAGACGATTTTATATAGCAAAGGAAAGATCTGGGCGTAAAGGGGGGTATATTCAGTCACTTTTCGTAATTTTATGGCTAACAACAGACGATTTTATATAGCAAAGGAAAGATCTGGGCGTGAA
This sequence comes from Chionoecetes opilio, assembly GCA_016584305.1. Classification (NCBI taxonomy): domain Eukaryota; kingdom Metazoa; phylum Arthropoda; class Malacostraca; order Decapoda; family Majidae; genus Chionoecetes; species Chionoecetes opilio. The sequence continues at coordinate 48,121 of JACEEZ010022872.1, forward strand.
GGGGGGTACATTCAGTCACTTTTCGTAATTTTATGGCTAACAACAGACGATTTTATATAGCAAAGGAAAGATCTGGGCGTGGAGGGGGGTACATTCAGTCACTTTTCGTAACCTTATGGCTAACAACAACGATTTTATATAGCAAAGGAAAGATCTGGGCGTGAAGGGGTTAATGTATGTGTGAGTACTGAGGGAGGGGATCTTTTTTCATCCCTTGTTTTTTTTATTCTCTGTATAAATGTAAAAGATGTAAATATAGCTTGAAAAAAAAGAGGGTGATCCTTACCTTCTGTCGGGTGTCGCTGCGGGGCGTCCGGTGGGCCAGGCGGGAGGGCGGCGGGTATGTGAATCACCGAGTCCGTGTCCGTGTTATCCGCCGAGAACATCCAGTGACCCGAACTCTCTGCCCCCGAGTCCTCCTCCGCGTCCTCCGCATCCTCCTCGATGGTAGCGAGACCCACCTCCCCCGGGGCCGTCACCTGCAGAAGGAGGAACCCAGGGCGACGATAAATAGGGTGGTAAATGATTGGAATGGAATGGAATGGACGATGATAGTGTATAGGAAGATAGAAGAATAAGAAGATAGGAAAAAGCGTAATTTAAATAGGAAATAGGGAAAAAACAAATGCAACGGTTCAGAAATAGGGTGGTAAATGATTGGAATTAATGGACTCAGTCGCCAGGTAGTTAGTGCGGAGTCAATAGGGAGTTTTAGGAGGAGGGTAGATCATTTCATGGATGGGGATGAAAGGTGGGTGTAGGTAGTAGTAGCCTATGTAGATAGTATGTAGGTAGTATTAAGTAACAGGAAAAGCGTAGATTATGAAGGAAATAGGGAAAAACTGGTTCAAATAGGGTGGTAGATGATTGGAATGGACTCAGTCGTCAGGTGGTTAGTGGAGTCAATAGGGAGTTTTAGAAGGAGGCTGGATAATTTCATGGATGGGATGAAAGGTGGATGTAGGTAGTGTTAAGTAACAGGAACTACCACGTGTAGGTCTCACAGCCTCTTGTAGCTTCCTTATTTTCTTGTTCTTATGAGGAATATGAGGAATACCGGAGCTTATGTGCCTAGATTACTTACGTCTGCTTTAGAAAACGTATCATAGAAAACTGATATGTGAAGAGGGGGACTAAACTAATTATCACAAGGTCTTACTCTTCTTTACTTTGCGTGCACATGAAGAGGACCTATGAAGCAATACTTTTACTAAGGTCACAAGAGGAAGAAGACATACCTGGTAGGAGCGGCCGTCGTCTTCCCCCTCATCGTCGGAGGAGGAGGTGGAGGTGGAGGTGGTGGAGGCGTCGGAGTCTGTGTCGCTAGAAAGATTGTTGACGTAAAACTCCATCATGGCTCGCTTGGCCGCCTCTGTGGGAAGAAACAGGGAGGGAAGGAAACTTGAGTACACGGTCTTCTCTTTGATAACAGGAACAATATAGGTTTATTATTATTATTATTATTATTATTATTATTATTATTATTATTATGGAACAGGGGAGGGAAAAGAAGCATTGAGTAAACAGTCTTCGCTTTAAGAACTAGAATAATAGGTTTGTCATTATTATCATTGTATTATTATTATTATTATTATTATTATTATTATTGGTGTTGTTAAAGGTATAGATTTACAGTATGTATTATTATAGCTATTGGATGATGATGATAATGATGGAGATATGTTTATTGAAGCTCACAAGTAACCAGCAGCCACCACAGTCACAAAGCCTGGATAGGAATGATTAGGTCTTTTTTATTTTTTTTTTTTTTTTTTTTACTATATTTACATCTATTACATTTTTACATCGAAGCAAAAAAAAGGATATAAAACAAAATAGAATAAAAAAACGAGCAATAGATGAGCGGCATTTGGCAGACGAAAGTAAAGACCCGAAAAAAATATATATTCTCGCACATAAAGTTTTGCCCCACGATTGTTCACTTTAGAAATAAAAACAATGAAAGATCCACGTAGTTAAAATGTCGAGAGAATTTTGTTTTATTGAGAAAAAGTTTATTGGAGCGTATGTGTCGTGGTCTGATCCGTGTTATCTCTTATCTAAGGACCAACGAGACGTGCGTTATCAGCGACTTCAGGCTAAGGTGGAGTCGACGCGCGTAGGTACAGAAATGACTCTATGAACTGCGTACGTGTTGCTCTGGTTGTCTTTATTCTAATAGGGAGGATTAAATAGGGTATTCAGTCATTTTTTATTATGTTTTCCTTAATTAAATAACTCAAAAACTCTGATAGTGACGTAATACATGTAGAAATTAGTAAACATAGAGTAGGTCAAGGCCTTTCATTGGAGCTAAAAAGGAAATGGGGTGGTAATTAACTGAGAAAATGACGTTTAAATGTTCTATGATAAAATTAGATCGCTTATTCGAAACATTTGAAGCTTTTTTGAGATACCTATCATACCAATAGATAGAACACCCCAAAGCTTAAATTTAGTACTATAATTTTAATGTTTTTCAAGGCTAACAGTCCGTTTGGCATGTAGTGTGTGTTTACCTGTGTCCGCGTGTGCCCTCTCCGCCCTCATCTGCAGGTAAATGAAGCCCACGTGTGTGCCCTCCATGCTGTGTGATGAAGCCTCTCGCTCCTTGGCTTCACGGTGTATGTTGTGCCTCAAGTGTGCGCGTCCTTAGCCTCCACCACTAACTTTATCCACTCATTTTCTTACTTTCTTTGCTTTTATTTTCTTGATGTGTGTCTGTTTTTCTCCTCTTGTATTCAGTCAATGTGATGTCTTTGGATCCATTTTTTTCAGGTCATTTTAGTGTTTTCTGTCATCAAAAGAAATTCACTGGAAAAATTTATGTATGGATGTATATTTCTTAAAGTGTTTGGGTTGACTTACTTTTAAATTCGTCTGTGTGTGTGTATGTGTGTGTGTGTGTTGTGTGTGTGTGTGTGTGTGTGTGTGTGTGTGTCCATCATATGGTGTGTGTGTGTGTGTGTGTGTGTCCATCATATGTGTGTGTGTGTGTGTGTGTCCATCATCTTCAAAGACTTATACATGCCACGACGTAACCATAGTAGTAATAACAGTGGTAGTAGTAGTAGTAGTAGTAGTAGTAGTAGTAGTAGTAGTAGTAGTAGTAGTAGTAGTAGTAGTAGTAGTAGTAGTAGTAGTAAAGGTGGTGGTGGTGGTGGTCACAGGCAGGGAGGGAGGAGTCACCTAGAATGTTTCCGTTTTCATTATGAGCATTTTTCTTCCTTTGTGCGTCGTTGCGTCACTATGCATCACTAACCCCAGTACCGCCACACCCACACACACCCTCACGCCCTGCCCCACCCACAGACACACCCTACACGTCCTGCTACACCCACACCCACCCACAAACACACCCTGCTCCACCCACAGACACACCCTACACACCAACAAACACACTCACTGACACACCCTTCACGTCCTGCCCTACCCACACACACCCACACAGTGACACACACGCCCTGTCCTACCCACACACCCACTCACACGCCCTGTCCCACACCACACCCACCCACAGACACACCCTCTACGACCCTGTTACTTCACTCTGACACCAACATAGTCACTCCCTCCAACGCATCACTGCACTCCATCTCTCTACCCTCCCTGCCTCACATCCCTCTCAAAACTGATCTTCTTGTGTGATTGAGGCTTCCTTCTTTCTAGCTTCCTCCCTCCCTCCTCGCCTCCCTTACCACCACAAGCCTCTCCAGATAGTCTTTCAGGTGTCTCTTTA
>JACEEZ010022872.1:56859-74260 GCA_016584305.1 Chionoecetes opilio
TCTTGCTCTAACTTTCGGATGTGTGAGGGCGGAAGTGCTGTTGACATCCTCCCTCCCCCCTTCCCTTCCCCTTCCCTTCCTTCCCTCCCCCTTCCCTTCCCCCTCCTTCCCTTCCTCCCTTCCTTCCCTTCCTCCCTTCCTTCCCTCCCTCCCCCTTCCCTTCCCCTTCCCTCCCCTTCCTTCCCTCCTCCCCTTCTTCCTTCCCCCTCCCCTTCCTTCCCTCCTCCCCTTCCTTTCCTCCCTCCTCCCTTCCTCCCCTCCTTCCTTCCCTCCCCCAACACGGCAACACCTTTCTCCTGCCTCCACCACCACCACCACTATCCTTCCACCACCACCACCACTATCCTTCCACCACCACCACCACACCACCGCAACCTTCATTCCTCCCTCATTCTCCTATTCCACCACCACCACATTATCCACTACCACCACCACCACCACCACAATATTATCCACTACCACACTTTCCAATGAGATTATGAAAGTGAAGGAATGCACGAAACGGACAGGAAATGGGTAACAAAAGACTTCCTCATTCGACCCTTTGCTATCACAGGTATTTAAGGGAACAATAGAGATGTAACGTCACCTTTGCGTAACATGATAAACAGATAGATAAACAAACAGACAACAGACAGACAGACCAGACAGACACAACAGACAGACAGACAAGGGAATGTAGATATGTATGAGGCTAAAAACAGACAAACAGATTATAAGACAAGTGAAAGAAAGGAAAAAAGAACAGTATACAACAACAAACAACAACAACAAACAACAACACAACAAACACAGGAACAAACAAAGAAGTCAAAGTAACAGCTATACAAACAAAAACAAAACAAAAACGAAAGAAAACAAGACGTGTCCAACAGCCTCTCATTAGTCAGTCTCACATAATTACAAAGCAACACAAACCACAGCACTAAGTCATGATACCTAATTAACTCCCACCATTTAGTTAATCAAGTCAATAAGCGACCATGTAATCAGCTGGCGGTGACGTGTCTGAACGTGTCACACCTACTGGAGGGGCGGGAGATGAGGTGTTGAAGGGAGAACGCGGAGGGGAAGAGGCGAAGGACACTCACCATTAACCTCCTCCTCCTCCTCCTTCGTCTCCTCTTTCTCTCCCTCCTGCAGGCTGGTCACCGCAGTCGTCCTCAAATCGCTCTCCTCTGCGGTCTCTTTCTGCCTTCTGCTTCTTTTATCTCTCGACTTTTCTTTCTTACTCTTTTTCTTGGACGGTTTTGTGGCTGACTCGTGCGCGGGAAGAGAAAGTGACGAGCTGGTGGCGTCAGTGGGGCTCGTGTGTCTGTCTTCACTTTTTATCGCTTGCAATACAACGGGCTGTGTTTCTGAGTCCTCTTTCGTGACACTGAACTCAAGTGTGGGCGTGGGCGACGGGCGGGGCGGCGGCGTTGGACTCTCGCCTCTCATTTGAGTAGAAATTCGGATTCGTGACTCTGGTGACGTGGACTGTGAAGGCGCCGTGACCGAAACAGTAACCAGGATCTCGTAGGACGTCTCAGGGTCATCAGTACTCAGCGCATCGCCTATGGCCTGGGCTATGCGGGATACGCGACGACCTGAGGGTGATGGTGACCTTGACCTGACCCTGGCCACCGTGAGAAGGCTCCTGAAATCCTCTTCCTCGTTATCGCAGCTTAGTCTCCTCCTCTTCGTGGACGGTAGTGTAGCCTCGTCCTGTCGGGAATGTCTTTTTTCCGCGTCAAGATGAGAACGTATTGCGTCGTTTTCTTCGTCTCGTGGGCTCTGGCTTGGGTCCAGAATGACCTCCACTTCGTGACCCCAAGTGACCACCTCGACCGTGTGTCCGGCGTCTCTGCATGGATGACGATCTCCGGGACTCTCGAAGCTTAATTCTCCAAACACTTGTTTTCTCTCCTGTAGAGGTGAATAAGGTGGAGTGCCACTTGGAGGGGTGAAATATTCCTCCTCTGTCTCTTCTGATGACTGAGACATCGCTCTTTCTCTACCCCTTTTATCTTCCTCCTCGTTCTCTGTCGCCTCATCTTCCTCCTCCTTCTCGTTATTCTTATCCTGTACCTCCTTTACCTCCTTTACCTCCTTTTCCTCCTCCTTTCCCTTCTCCTTCACTCCTGAGGGTGCTGAGGAGGCCACAGCTCCCTCCAGCTCGCCCATTACCTCGGTCGTGGACCCGGGGAAGAAGTTTGTCGGGGAAACATTTGGTTGCATTATTTGTGGCGCACCAGCAGACGGGTCGTGAGATGCTTCGGAAGGCTGGGGTGGAGAAGGCTCCGTTGGGGTCATGGGAGACGTTACTTGTAGTGAGGAAAAAGTAATGACACCAAGCGTTAGGGGATGCTCTTCCTGTGTTGGACAAACGACGTCTTTTGGTGTATCAGAACCTTCTTTCTGGAGTGTGGCGGCGCTGTGCTCTTGTGTTAGCGAGGTTTCTTGTTCTTGTGATGAGGAACTTTCTATTACTGGTGTTGCTAAGTCTTCCAGAACACCTTGAAGGGCCACTGCTACTCCGGCTAAAGTCTCGTTCGTCTCTTTTAATGGTTCTGACTTATCTGTCTTCTCGTCTGTTGAGAAGTCATCCACGTCTTCCTCAGGGGGGAAATTCTCGTTTTGCCTTGAATGTGAAGGTGTATCAGGCGCTGAAGCATCTTCCTGAAAGGTTTCCAAACCAGTCTCATCTTGTTTGGAATCACTGTAATGCAATGCCGATGAAGCTTCGTGTTTTGCTTCTGATTCAGGGGAAACTTTTACTGCTGCAAAGGAGGTGCCTTCCTCTACTAGGGATGAAACTTTTTCAGGCGCAGAAAAAATCTCCTGCCCCTCTTCTGACGCGTAAGGAAACTCCATTTCTGGTGCAAATGAAATTGTGATTTCCGGTACAGGGGACTCTTCCTCGTGAGGGGACAATGATGCTTCTGAAGACGACGATGAAGGGGAAACCTGTTGTGGTGAAGACAAAATGTTTTCAGGCTCGGAGGAAACTTCTTCATCGGACGAGGAAGAAACAGACTTCACAGGGACGGAGGAAACAGTCATCTCGGGGATGGAAGAAACGGCTTTCTCAGGGACGAAGGAGACATCCATCTCAGGGACAGAGGCAACAACCGTCTCAGGGACAGAGGAAACAATCGTCTCAGGAACGGAAGAAACAATCGTATCAGGGACAGAAACAACGGTCTTCTCAGGGACAGAGGCAACGGTCTTCTCAGGGACAGAGGTAACGGTCTTCTCAGGAACAGAGGCAACGGTCTTCTCAGGGACAGAGGCAACGGTCTTCTCAGGGACAGAGGCAACGGTCTTCTCAGGGACAGAAGCAACAGTCTTCTCAGGGACAGAGGCAAAGGTCTTCTCAGGGACAGAGGTAATGGTCTTCTCAGGGACAGAGGCAACGGTCTTCTCAGGGACAGAGGTAACGGTCTTCTCAGGGACAGAGGTAACGGTCTTCTCAGGGACAGAGGCAACGGTCTTCTCAGGGACAGAGGCAACGGTCTTCTCAGGGACAGAGGTAACGGTCTTCTCAGGGACAGAGGCAACGGTCTTCTCAGGGACAGAGGCAACGGCCTTCTCATGAACAGAGGCAACGGTCTTCTCAGGGACAGAGGCAACGGTCTTCTCAGGGACAGAGGCAACGGTCTTCTCAGGGACAGAGGCAACGGTCTTCTCAGGGACAGAGGCAACGGTCTTCTCAGGGACAGAGGTAACGGTCTTCTCAGGGACAGAGGTAACGGTTTTCTCAGGGACAGAGGTAACGGTCTTCTCAGGGACAGAGGCAACGGTCTTCTCAGGGACAGAGGTAATGGTCTTCTCAGGGACAGAGGTAACGGTCTTCTCAGGGACAGAGGTAATGGTCTTCTCAGGGACGAAGGCAACGGTCTTCTCAGGGGCAGAGGTAACGGTCTTCTCAGGGACAGAGGCAACGGTCTTCTCAGGGACAGAGGTAACGGTCTTCTCAGGGACAGAGGTAACGGTCTTCTCAGGGACAGAGGTAACGGTCTTCTCAGGGACAGAGGCAACGGTTTTCTCAGGGACAGAGGCAACGGTCTTCTCAGGGACAGAGGTAACGGTCTTCTCAGGGACAGAGGTAACGGTCTTCTCAGGGACAGAGGTAATGGTCTTCTCAGGGACGAAGGCAACGGTCTTCTCAGGGACAGAGGTAACGGTCTTCTCAGGGACAGAGGTAACGGTCTTCTCAGGGACAGAGGTAATGGTCTTCTCAGGGACGAAGGCAACGGTCTTCTCAGGGACAGAGGTAACGGTCTTCTCAGGGACAGAGGCAACGGTCTTCTCAGGGACAGAGGTAACGGTCTTCTCAGGGACAGAGGTAACGGTCTTCTCAGGGACAGAGGTAACGGTCTTCTCAGGGACAGAGGCAACGGTCTTCTCAGGGACAGAGGTAACGGTCTTCTCAGGGACAGAGGCAACGGTCTTCTCAGGGACAGAGGCAACGGTCTTCTCAGGGACAGAGGTAACGGTCTTCTCAGGGACAGAGGCAACGGTCTTCTCAGGGACGGAGGAAGTTTCTTGTAATGAGGAAGAAACAACCTTCTCAGGGACAGAGGAAATGCCCATCTCAGAGATTGAGGAAACTTCTTTTTCTGGGACGGAGGAAACAGCCTTTTCAAGGGTTGATGAAACAGTCTTCTCCGGGACAGAGGAAACATCTTTCTCAGGGACAGAGGAAATGGTGTTCTCAGGGAGAGAGGAAATAGCTGTTTCAGGGACAGAGGAAACATCCTTCCCAGAGACGGAGTAGACATCCTTCTCAGGAACGAAGGAGACATCTCTCTCAGGGACAGAGGAAACAGCCATCTCGGGGGCAGAGGAAACATTCTTCATCTCAGGAGCAGAGGAAACATCCTTCCCAAAGACGGAGTAGACATCCTTCTCAGGAACGAAGGAGACATCTCTCTCAGGGACAGAGGAAACAGCCATCTCGGGGGCAGAGGAAACATTCTTCATCTCAGGAGCAGAGGAAACATCCTTCCCAGAGACGGAGTAGACATCCTTCCCAGGAACGAAGGTGACATCCTTCTCAGGGACAGAAGAAACCTCCTTCTCAGGGATTGAGGAGACATTTCTCTGAGGGATTGAGGAGACATTTCTCTCAGGGACAGAGGAAACAGCCATCTCAGGGACAGAGGAAACATCCTTCCCAGGAGCAGGGGAAACCTCTTCGTCTGATGAGTGAGTAACCATCTGTTCAGTCACTGGGGAAGCCGGCTGTTCCGGGGAAGAAGGTTCTTCTGCCACTTGGCTTGTATCCGGTTCCTCGTTTGAATCAAGCTGCTGTTCTGGTGCGAAGGAAATCATAATTTCAGGTATCGGGGAAGCGCATGTCTCTGATGCAGATGAAGCTTCCTCTTCTGATGTGGATGAGGAGTCTGATGATGACGAAGCCTCTTCATCATCTGATGAGGAATGTTCCTCTTCACACGACGACGAGTCTCCTGACGATGAGGTCGTTTCCTCCTCAGAAGGCGAGAACTGTCCGTCTAGTGCTGTGACATATGACAAATGAAAACCTTGAGGTTCTGGAGTCTCCTCCCTTTCTGTTGGAAACTTTGCCAGGGAATTTTCAAACACTTCTGCTAAATAGACATCGGGCACTTGCTCATCAGGAACCCTTGAAAAAACCACATTTGGGTTTGCCATGAGGAGAACTTCATTGTCCGAAAGTTCTGGAAGCTGGGTTAAAGACGACCTTGGTTGTTCTTCAAATAGGGAGTCATCGTGTTGGTCGAGAGAAACTTGTGAAAGCTGCAGTGGAGGCGGGGACGCCGCCGTCGGTAAACTTGTCATACTCGAATCTTCTGATGGAGATGCTTCTGGTGCTTCAAAGTAATTTGTTGGTGAGGCAACAAGTGCTTGAGTTGGAGATGATTCAGGTGACGTTCCTGAGCACTCATCATGAGAGCTTGTTACAGAAGATTCTGACGTCTGTCTTGAAGAACTTTCTGTTCCAGGCAAAGAAGGAGACTCTGAGATAGAACTCATCATACAGGATCGAGGAGATGGTAGCGGGCATTGGGGAGGGGGAGATTGTCGTGGAGGAGGAGGTGGAAGTCGTCGTGGTGGAGGAGGAGGTGGAAGTCGTCGTGGTGGAGGAGGAGGTGGAAGTCGTCGTGGTGGAGGAGGAGGCACTTCTGGAATCGTCATTTTATCTAGCTCCTCCAGCAATTTTGATGAAGCAACATCTGCCGTGTGTGGTGGGAAAACATGACGACGTGAGGGAGAAGGAGCTTTTTTGGCCTCTGCCGAAGAAGACACAAGACTGATGATTGGAGACTCTGGTGTTTCAGGTGATGTGGAAAGACTCTCTGGTGTCACCGTGGTCTCCAGCAGCTCCTGCAGAGGCCCCACACTATCACTGTGGGAGGGGAAATCAGGGGAGATGGGTGGGGAGACTTGTGTACCTGATGGGGAGAATTGGAAAGTGTTTGCCGAGTGTGCCTCTGAGTTGTGTCGAGTGAGAGTTGTGTCAGACGTGCACGGTGGTGGCTGGCGAGGAGGTGGAGGAGGTACTCCGGGAATCTCCATTTTTTCCAGCTTTTTCAAGAGTTGGAAGGGGGGCACGTGAGGCGGAGTTACTGCGGAGTTCCTGTGAAGCACATCGTTTGGTGAAGTGGCACAACTCTTCGGCGACTGTGACTTCGTTGGCTCGGGAGTCTGTCCTGGAGAGAATTCTGATTTGGGGTTTTCGTAAATTTCTGACTGGTGGGTTTCGATAGTTTTAGGATCTTGAATGGAAGACGTTTCATGCGTCTGTGTTGGGAGTGTTTCCGAAGTGTCAGTCAGTGTGGACTCTGAGGCTGCTGGAGGAGGCCCGCGTGGGGGTGGCGGAGGTACCTCAGGAATGTCTATCTCCTCTAGTTTTTTCATGAGTTTTGACGACATGGCTTCAGCGCCTTCTCCCTGCGATGCCTCAGAGGAGAGAGACGGGGAGCTGCTTGTCGTCATACATGGCGGTGTCTGTTCAAACTCTGTTGGAGAATCATCTTCAATAAGGCTTGAAGGTCCACAGAGTTGTGAGTGAGAACTTTCTGCCATAGCAATAAGGCTTGAAGGTCCACAGAGTTGTGAGTGAGAACTTCTGCCATAGCAATAAGGCTTGAAGGTCCACAGAGTTGTGAGTGAGAACTCTCTGCCATAGAGAGTGGCGGAGGCTTTATTGGAGGGGGTGGAGGTACCTCAGGGATCTCTATTCTCTCCAACTTTTCCAAGATCCTTTCAGTAGTCCCAGAGCTATCATCCAGGAGTGTGCCAGCGCTTTGTGGTTCAAGGTCACCCGCCGAGTTGTCGATCAAACCTCCTGCAAATTCTAAAAGTTCACTTGCAGGCAAAGAAAATGTCTCTGACACAGGGAGTAAAGCTTCCGGAATCTCTTGAGGTGAAAACATGAGTGTCGGTGACGCATTGCTTTGTGAAGTAGAAGGAGGTGGAGGATGGCGGGGAGGCGGAGGAGGTACGTCTGTCATCTCTATCTCTCCTAAATCAAACATTAGTTGTCCCAGAGGCACTGCGACAGGCTGTGATGAGGTATCTCCGTCCTTTTGGGTTACAGTTACAGGAACCTCATTTGTTGGTGATGGCGAAGCCTGCGATACTGCAGATGGAGGAGGGTGCCGAGGGGGTGGTGGAGGTATCTCTAACATCTCAATCTTATCCAGATCGGCTAAAATAACATCAGAAGCCTCGCTAAGCATTGGCGAGGGAGTCTCCATGGGTGCTGTTGGAAGGGAATCTGAGTCTACTGATTGCTTCAGTGACGTCTCGTTTCTTGGAGGCGGTGGAGGAACTTGAGGAATCTGTATCATGTCCAGCTCTTCGTATACAGCAGAGACCCGCTTGAATCCCTCCGTTGTAGGATCATCTCTTCTCGACCCATCTCTTACCTGTACCACGTCTTCGGCCGCCGGTGCTTCTGAGCCCAGAGAAGCTATGGACGATCCTACTGACCTTGGAGACGACGAATCAGTGTACGAAATTGATCTTGTATTAAATAGTGACGTCTCTTCTGAAGGTGACTTGAGGCTGGAAGCAAACGACCCTTGACCTGGTGCTCCTGATGTCGTCGAAGGAGGTGGCGGTGGCTTGTGAGACGGTCGTTTTCTGCCTCCTGTTGCTCCTCGATGCTTGACCTCTAAAGCTGGCTCCATAGCATGACTGTCATCGGCTATTGGAGACGCGGTGATCGATGAGGGTGCGTTGGAGGAATCTTCGTGTGGCTGGAAGTTAGTTTCGGGGACAGTCTGGGCCACAAGAATAGATGCAGCCACAGGTAGTGGTTTTAGGTTATCGATTTCCGTTGGTTCTTTTTGCTGGGCTTCATTTAAGAGTTTAGGACTCACTCTACCTGCTTCGTCAGTCTTGTGCTCGAGTGTTGGTTGTACGTCGTCTTGTATTGCATATTCAGGCTGTACTTCAGGTGTTTCTTCCATCTCAAGGCCTCTCACGACGTCCAATTTCAAAAGATCGAGTTTTAGAGTCTTGTCACTTTCTCTATCTGAACACTCATATTCAGGCGGAGATTTTACCTCGGATTCCTTCCCCTGGTGGAACAAGACAGGGTTGTCGAGGTTAGTCTCCAAGTAAGGCTTCACTACTGTCTCCACGCCCAGGGAACTCTTATGATTCATCTTTTCTCCAGAAGCTTTCATCTCTCCATCTGATAACTCAATGGACGCTTCTTTTTCGAGTTCTTCCGCTGCTAAATCATTGCCAACTCTGTCATTGTCAATTGCGTGAATTCTGTTGCCTCACTGATGTCTGGAGTCTCACTGGAATGTCTGGAATAAACTTCATCTCTGAAGTCTTCCTCATTCCATTCTTGGGAAAGGTCGTCTTCAGAGGACTGACCCATGTCCTCCACCATGTAGTGGTAGGAGCTGCGGGACCTGCGATCATTAGTTATGTCCACCGTATCTGGTTCCTGTGGTGTTAAGGACTCAGTGCTTGAGTCTTCTACTCGTAAGTGATCTCTGGTTGGTTCTTCATGGGGTAGATGATCGTTTATCGCGTCCTCTGTGACTGTAGCTTCTCTGATTGGGTCATCTATACCTGTGTTCGCTCTCAGTGACTCAGCTGTGACGGTGTTCTCGTTGATTGGATCACGATTAACGATGTCCCTCCTTATTGGTGCATCTATGTCCCTGTGGTCTTTCAGTAACTCATCTATGATTATGGCTCTGATTGGTTCATCTGTGACATCCTCTATCACTAATTCGCCTGTAGCTGAGTCTTCTTCAGCTTGTGGATGCTCTGTTGCTTGTGTCGTCGCGTGTGAACTATCTGCATCTCCTTCCCCAGTGCCTGGCTCTTCCCTCACCATCTCGTCTATTGCAGGGTACGTTATAGAGGGAAGGTTTCGCGTTGCTGCCATTCTGTTTGCCTCTTCTGTGAACTCATTTTCCCTTAATGTCTCTGCAGCGGCTTGGTCTATCACATCTCTTACCTCCCATAGGCGCGCAGACCCTGGGGAGGTGCCACTGAGGCTGCTTCTGTCACCTTTAGGTCGTCTTTTTCGTTTGGAGGGCGACCGCTGGCTTGTGACAACCTCCTCCGTGTACTGACGATGCAAAACAACCTGCCTGGTGGTGGAGGTGACGCCGACAGCGATCATACCTGCTTCAGCTCTCCTTCCCACGCCCTCATAGACGTCCTGCCGCTGCCAGGCATTCACCACGCCCTCCACCACCTCACCTCCTGAGCTCTCACTGTGTGCTAGGAAGTCACGCAACGCCCTTGTCTCACTCTGCATCACGTGGAGCTCGTTCTGCAGCGCCTCCAGAGTGATCGGTGGCTCCTCCGTCGTGGCCTCTGGGTCTGGGTCTCGCCTGGGCCTGGCCTCGATAACGGTGATCTGGGCTTCATCCTCGCTGTCAGAGCTCGAAAATCCTTCATAAATCTCCACCTTGGTCGGTTCAATCGCTTCCTCGACCTCAAGGATAAAGTCAAGGTCCTCTTCGGGCTCCTCGACTTCGAAGTCAATAGGAACTTGCGTCCTGCCGGCCGCTTGGGAGGCCAGAAAGCTTGTCTCGCGCCACTGCACCGCCATGTCGCCTGGTCACACCTGTCTCTTGCACTGTCCTCGCGCCTCCCTGCCACACCCTCAGCCTTGCACCACACATAGACACATTTCTTTATCGTATTTTTAGTGAAAAAATATAAATCGTATTTGAAGTAATTTTCTGTTTCTATTTCTAAGTAAACCGTGAAGGACAATTTTTATGTATCACTTTTCTTCCATTTAATTACTTTCACATTGTATATTATGTAATCGTAGTCCACCGGGTGTCCAGCGGCGCCCCACACAGCCGCACAGCCACACACTTCACCCTCGATGCCCCGCGCCGCCACCCGCACTTCCTTTCACTCGCCACTGGAACGTCGAATTTTCCCCATATTCTTAGCAGTCATTGCACCCGTGTCTTGCAATCGCACTCACAAATCACGTCTTGGCTCTCGCTATTGCACACCAATAGAGAAGATCGCAACCTATTTAAACATTGCCTCACGACCACCACCAGCAGGAGTGGCACGCCCCGCTGGACGCCGCCTTCTCAACACTAGACTTTCATTCGTCTGTCAAATCAAACTGAGAGACACGTTGCCCCACTGATCTTTACACCGCTGCTTGGGGGGTTGTCCAGCCACTGATCGGACAGCCGACGGTCGCCGCGGCCCACACTTTCTCCTCTACCCTGCCCTGCACACGAGCCCGCCTCTCCTAACACTCAAATGCCAACACACAGTCCCCACACAACTGTTTATCTGCCAGCCGGAGGAAAATGTATTAATTATAAAACCTGTTCCAGTTCACAAAAAGTATAAGATCACTAGTGTCCACGCGCCCGTGAAGGAAAATCGGGCACTTCGTTGAGTCCAGAACTTCAGACTCCTCGCCAGGCTTATTATAGTGACCCTCCTGGACGGGAATTTGTAGTTTTTCTGTAGAGTTAAGACAATTTCCGTCACTATGAAACACGCATGAGACACTGAAGTTAAGCTTTCGTCATTACTCTGTACACTTAGATAATTTCTTTGGTACTTTATCTTTTTTTATTTAATCACTCTGTTTTATGACTTATATAGTTTTCTGCTCTACACTCAGATAACCTTTGGTAGTTATTTGGTTCAGTTTTTCACGTGTTTTCTTGAGTTTTATAGTTTTCTTGGGCGGTTATTTGTTTTACTCTTTCACTGTTTTCTTGATTGTATAGTTTTCTGTTATATTATCAGTCACAACAAACACCGTATAGACACAGCCTCTTATCCAAGTATGACAGGAGGTCCTCGATAACACCACTACGCCGCCTCCGCTAACCGGCAAGGTGTGTGTGTGAGGCATGCCCGCGACGCTGTATACCTTCCTCAATTACTATGTCTCTGCACGTCAGTCTGCGCCGCGTAGCATGACAAGGTCTTATCTCGCCGCGTTCGATTCCTTTTCTCCCGGCGCAGGCGACTCCCGCTGCCCGAGATCGAGGTCAGGGAGAGAGAAACGAGTGGTGGTGGTGGTTGCGGGGTGTTAGTGTTTAAGACCATATGGGTATTTAAATGGAGCTGCAAAGGTGGTGGTGGTGGTGGTGGTGATGGAAGGAAATTAATATAGTCAGGAAGTGTAGTGTTCATGATCGAGTGTTATTTATCTTATCGTAATAAAGTGGTGTTATCATTCAAATTCCTTGCTGATAGGACGTATCGCCACCACCACTGCTATCATCACCACCACGATAATCGCCAATACATACGCACCACCACCTACCACCACACCACCACTTACCTACATACCCAACCACCCACAGCCACCACCACCACCTAGCTACCTACCTACTACTACCACCACTACCTACCACCACCCACCTACCCCACCATAACCACCACCCACCACCATCACCAATGCATGATATTAACACCAATACGTCCACAGTACGACATATGAATATTCAAAACAACCCGCTACACACACACACACACACACACACACACACACACACACACACACACACACACACACACACACACACACACACACACACACACACACACACACACACACACACACACACACACACACACACACCACGACCTCTATCATCACCACCATAAGACAAGAAGACTGCATGATATTCCCACACAAATGACGGAACTCTTAACTAAATAAACTAATATTATAAACACCAATATTTCGCTCTTATAACTTTGCACATCATTAGATATCATGGCTAACATTCAGTAATGTATGTGTGTGTGTGTGTGTGTGTGTGTGTGTGTGTGTGTGTGTGTGTGTGTGTGTGTGTGTGTGTGTGTGTGTGTGTGTGTGTGTGTGTGTGTCTCGCATTCAGCATTTACTACAGCCTTGAAGCCGCTGAACCAGACGGACAGAGAGATAGACAGACAGACAGAGAGATAGACAGACAGACAGAGAGATAGACAGAGAGACATACAGACAGAGAGACAGTTGGACAGAGAGACAGACAGATGGACAGATAGACAGACAGACAGACTGACTGATAGACAGAGAGACAGACAGACAGAGAGACAAACTGACAGAGAGACTGACAGATAGACAGGCACAGGAACACAAGAAATTGCAATCTCTCTTTTTTTATATCCAACTTTTAGTCAACAGTCAACAGTTTGTGTGCGGCAGAAACCGCGCGCCGAAGAAAACGTACCAAGTTTAGAAAGTGAGAAAACGTTGTAGCTCTCAGGGTAACTAAAGTAGATGGGCTTGGTGGGCAAACTTCCTATATAAATAACAATATAACAGAAAATAACAGAAATAGAACAGAAATAAGAACAGAAATAACAGAATAGACAATAACATGAATGCGTCTTGGCATTGAAAATCGTAGTGTATTCATTTAAGGCATTTTATTTCATTGTTTACTATAGTGAAAGCTGGTCAATCCTTTTTTCCATGACACGGAGGAAAAAAAAAGTTTCGCCTTGATGTTTACCTTTCACCCCTTATTCTAGTCATCTCTTGCTATTCTTTCCTCTCCTCCTCCTCCTCTCCTCCTCCTTCTCCTCCTCCTCCTCCTCCTCCTCCTCCTTATCCAGTATTCAGGACAGACGCCTCGTGTGTGCTAGTTAGACTCAAGGTGAACATGTAGCAGAAGTGTGTGTGTGTGGTGTGTGTGTGGACGGTTTGGTGACAGGAGTATTGCGGTTGTGGTGCCCCGAGTGGAACCCAATGCTGGGATAACCTAACCTTTGGCATTAGTGTAGGTATTGCCGATCATGCCTGGCTGACGCAACGCTGGCTAAGGTGGGAAAAAGGTTTGGTTTGGTGGTGGCAAAGGGTTGAAAAAGAGGTTGGATAATGTCATGGATGGGGATGAAAGGCGGATGTAGGACTATTGTAGGTAGTGTTAAGTAACAGGAACTACCACGTGTAGGTCTCAGGGCCTCTTGTAACTTCCTTATTTTCTTGTTCTATGTTCTATAACGGGTTCTTATAGGTTCGGTTGTGGTAGTGACTATATACGGTAGTGGAATTATCTCTTTTTTTTATTTAACTTTTGCCCGTTAAGTGAGAGAGAGAGAGAGAGAGAGAGAGAGAGAGAGAGAGAGAGAGAGAGAGAGAGAGAGAGAGAGAGAGTAGAGAGAGAGTAGAGATGTCAGATGAAGAACTGTTAAAGCAACATTCTTCGCGCCCTCCTTCCCTCCCTCCTCCTTCTCTCCCTCCCTCGCTCTCTCAGCCAGCCGTGAGTCACAAGGTAGCGGGAACTCTCATCGCGCCGAAGGACATCCAATCATAATTCCACAAAGCGAGCAAAACAAAGCAAAGCAGACACAAGAAAATGACTTTTATTTGACACAGTTCACGCAACTTGTTCTCAGGGTTTTTGGTGCAGATTGCTTCACATTTTTTCTAGAAGATAACGTAAGGAATTTTTTTGCATATGTCAAACTGGAAAAACGTAGATTTAGAAAGGAAATAAGGAAAAACTGGTTCACAAATAGGGTGGTAAATGTTATGGACTCAGTCGTCAGGTAGTTAGTGTGGAGTCATTAGGGAGCTTTAAAAGGAGGCTGGATAATGTCATTGATGGGGATGAAAGGTGGATGTAGGTAGTGTTAAGTAACAGGAACTACCACGTGTAGGTCTCGCGGCCTCTTGTAGCTTCCTTATTTTCTTATGTTCTTATGTTCCTACCTTACCTTACCTTACCTTACCCTACCTCATGTTCCTTACCTACCTTAGCTCCTAAATTGTTTCTCACACAGCAACACTTACCCATCAAAAGTTATTGTAAATGGATGGATCTACAATTTAACCCCGTCATCTCCACTTATCTAGCAAAAAAAAAAACTTTCGAATTTCTGGCTGCTGAAAATATTCCAAAATTGACGACAATCAAGGTTTTTGTTATTTTGCCGCAAAACTATGAGTCGTAGAAGAACTTAGCGAAGTCAAAAAGGTTCATCTTGAGGTGTTCTACATGATGCAGTAATTGGTTGTTCAAAACACCTCATGGTTGTCGAAAAATTGATATTTTGCATAAATGTACGAATATGCTATTTTCTCGCTTATTTACCAATCAATATTTTTTTATTTACGCCAAATGATAGCCCTTGCTCTGCTTCATATTAACTTCTCTATAACTCTTGCACGTATCTACCATAGTTTTTTAGTTATTGAAAAAAACGTGATTTAAAAAAAAAATCAAGGCATACCCCTTGCAAAATTTGCAATATTTTTTTTTAAATAGATTTGCTTGAAGATTTGTTCCTAGCAGTTATCGGGCATGCTGAACACGAATCTGGAGTCAGTTTTCAGTTACAATGATTAAAAGTCCCTATTTCAGCCAATTCACAATGACGTTATTGTGAATTGGCTGAAATAGGGACTTCTAATCATTGTAACTGAAAACTGACTCCAGATTCGTGTTCAGGATGCCCGAAAACTGCTAGGAACAAATTTTCAAGCAAATCTATTTTTCAAAAAATATTGCGAATTTTGCAAGGGGTACTTATTTTCTTATGTTCTTATATGCCAACCTTACTCCAAAATAGTCCCTCCCTTCCTACCTCCCTCCCCCCTGCCTCTACCTCTCCCCTTCCCCAGTGTTTAGGGAGTATTTTAGGACCGCGTTGAAGTGTTGGGTTAGCCTGAGCAGCGGTGACGTCACGGCCACCACACAAATATTTACTCTGAACGTTTTTTTTATTTTTATTTCTTTTGACTTTCACCGTTGCCATCAGACAGACACCCTCTACTCTTCTCTTACTCAGCAAATACCCGCTTTATAGAACACTAGGTTTCGCCTGGTATCTGTTATTCCTGTGTTATTACTGTGTTATTCCTGTGTTATTCCTATGTTATTCCTATGTTATTCCTATGTATCCTTATTCCTTATTGTCAAGTAAAGAAATTATGTATGACAGCAAATGGAAAATAAATGAAATGACAGTAAATGGAAAATAAATTAAATAACAGAAAATGGAAAAAAAATGAAATAACAGAAAATGGAAAAAAAATGAAATAACAGAAAATGGAAAATAAATGAAATAACAGAAAACTGAAAATAAATGAAATGACAGCAAATGGAAAATAAATGAAATAACAGAAAATGGAAAATAAATTAAATAACAGAAAATGGAAAAAAAATGAAATAACAGAAAATGGAAAATAAATGAAATAACAGAAAAAGGAAAATAAATGAAATAACAGAAAATGGAAAATAAATGAAATAACAGAAAATAGAAAATAAATGAAATAACGGAAAATAGAAAATAAATGAAATAACAGAAAATAGAAAATAAATGAAATAACAGAAAATAGAAAATAAATGAAATAACAGAAAATAGAAAATAAATGAAATAACAGAAAATGGAAAATAAATGAAATAACAGAAAAAGGGAAATATTTGAAATAACAGAAAATGGAAAATAAATGAAATAACAGAAAAAGGGAAATATTTGAAATAACAGAAAATGGAAAATAAATGAAATAACAGAAAACTGAAAATAAATGAAATAACAGAAAATGGAAAATAAATGAAATAACAGAAAAAGGGAAATATTTGAAATAACAGAAAATGGAAAATAAATGAAATAACAGAAAAAGGGAAATATTTGAAATAACAGAAAATGGAAAATAAATGAAATAACAGAAAACTGAAAATAAATGAAATAACAGAAAATGGAAAATAAATGAAATAACAGAAAACTGAAAATAAATGAAATAACAGAAAACTGAAAATAAATGAAATAACAGAAAATGGAAAATAAATGAAATGACAGAAAATAGAAAATAAATGAAATAACAGAAAATGGAAAATAAATGAAATAACAGAAAATGGAAAATAAATGAAATAACAGAAAATGGAAAATAAATGAAATAACAGAAAACAGAAAATAAATGAAATAACAGAAAATAGAAAATAAATGAAATAACAGAAAATAGAAAATAAATGAAATAACAGAAAATGGAAAATAAATGAAATAACAGAAAAAGGGAAATATTTGAAATAACAGAAAATGGAAAATAAATGAAATAACAGAAAAAGGGAAATATTTGAAATAACAGAAAATGGAAAATAAATGAAATAACAGAAAACTGAAAATAAATGAAATAACAGAAAATGGAAAATAAATGAAATGACAGAAAATAGAAAATAAATGAAATAACAGAAAATGGAAAATAAATGAAATAACAGAAAATGGAAAATAAATGAAATAACAGAAAATGGAAAATAAATGAAATAACAGAAAACAAAAATAATGAAATAACAGAAAATAGAAATAAATGAATAACAGAAATAGAAAATAAATGAAATAACAGAAAATAGAAAATAAATGAAATAACAGAAAACAGAAAATAAATGAAATAACAGAAAATAGAAAATAAATGAAATAACAGAAAATAGAAAATAAATGAAATAACAGAAAATAGAAAATAAATGAAATAACAGAAAACAGAAAATAAATGAAATAACAGTAAACAGAAAATAAATGAAATAACAGAAAATAGAAAATAAATGAAATAACAGAAAATGGAAAATAAATGAAATAACAGAAAATGGAAAATAAATGAAATAACAGAAAATAGAAAATAAATGAAATAACAGAAAATAGAAATAAATGAAATAACGAAAGATTATGATTAAAGAAAATAAGCGAAACTAAATAATTTGAGATGTGAAAAAAAAAAATTAAGAAAAGAAGAAAAGTAAATTAGAATAAACTTTTTAGAGGAAGAAAAAGAAAAGTACTTGCATGTCTATTATTCTTATTTTCCTTCATGAGTAAGGAATGTTCTTAGAATCGTGCTCTGAGTTGCCAGGTTCTCATTTTTTTGTCATTTTAGTGTCATTGTATTATTATTATTTTTTTGAGTTCGTGTGTAAGTGAGCACGAAAAACTGACCCATACCCCCACA
>JACEEZ010022873.1:0-63880 GCA_016584305.1 Chionoecetes opilio
ATATGCAGGAGACTTAGATAACTAGGGTGGGCAGTCAAAATGGCAGATGGAATTTAATATTGATAAATGTAGCGTTATGAATGTTGGTAAAAAAAACCCGGGGTAATAGATACACCATAAGCAATGTATCGCTGAAAAGATCAGAAGGTGAAAAAGATCTTGGAGTGAGGGTGAGCCCAGCCCTCCCCCCCTAGGAAACAATGTATTGAGCCAGAAATAGAGCTAATAGAGTATTAGGATTCATTACCAAAAGTGTTAAAAGTAGAAGTGCGGAAGTTATTCTAAAGTTTTAAATCTGGCTCTAGTCAGGCCTCACCTAGACTATGCAGTTCGTTTTGGTCTCCATATTACAGGATGGATTAGTGTTGTTAGAAAAAGTGCAGAGAAGGATGACCAAAATGATACAAGGGATGCGTAACTTTAGTTATGAGAGGAGATTGAAGTTATTAAAATTACACTCACTCGAGAGACGCAGAGTAAGGGGCGATCTGATAGAATTTTTAAGGGGATAAAGGGTTTAATAAAGGAGAGGTAGGAAAGTTCTTACGGTTTTTAAAACCAGGGTAGAACAAGAAGTAACGGATTCAAGCTGGAAAAGCTAGATTTAGAAAGGAATAGGGAAAAACTGGTTCACAAATAGGGTGGTGAATGAGGGGAATGGTTTTCAGTAGACAGGCAGTTAGTGCGGAGTCTTTAGGGAGCTTTAAAAGGGGAGCTGGGAAAGTTCATGGATGGGGATGATGGGTGGAATGTAGGTATTGTTAGGTGACAGGAACTACCACTGTAGGCCTCGCGGCCCTCTTGTAGCTTCCTTTTTTTCTTAGTTCTTATAAAAATGTGGGTAAAAAGTGAATAAATGAAGAATATAGGTTCATATATGGTATGGTGTGTTTTGTTTTTCTCGGTAGCAGGGCGCGGAGAAAAAGACTTCCGCTCTCCGTCCCCAATATATGACCCCCCGGTTCAGGGCTGCCAACCCAAGCGCAGTCGTGGATCAACATAGACTATGTTAGCTCTCCAAGATGGTGTCTAAAGAACGCGTTCGTGGCATTGGTACCACTAGAGTCTAACATGGAAGCTCCACGTTAGACTCTCCCTAGTCCAAGTTTAAAAAAGCGGCCGAGACTCTGGGTTACTAAACCCAATATCCCGGTCCATGTATCGGCTAACCATCAAGGTTACGCCCGCCATATTGTCTACAAAACCTCATGTCTTCAAACATCTAAGACGTCACCAGCTAAGTAACATTTTTTGCAGGAGCCTGGCAGTTAATCCATTACAGTGCTCCTAGCTTATTGAGATCTCAATAATAAGGTTTAGCTCGGCGACATTATTTGGACAGCCACTAACTACCACCAGGTAAATATTTTTAGTGGTAGTTAGTTAATTTCAAGTTGTCCCTTAATTTAATTCTCTTTTTCAGTAGTGAGTTTAATTCAAGCACCAGTGTCTTAATTTATATTTAGTAGTGTAACCATTCAAGTCATCCTGTCAATTTAATTCCCACAAAGGACCATTTGGATATTCATGACATCATTCGCGGGCCATACAAAACTATCAACTTAAAAATCAGCCTGCTTTTTTAGACCGACGAGAACCATGCGTGAATTATAAGTGTCTGTCCCGTCATCTATGTGTCCTATCCGTCATGTAATGGACATGCTTGTCCCTTAAAATTTACGCTATAAGTATTATGCATGCACTCAATAACAATGTACGTATGTTGGTATGAAGAAAAAGCTCCTAGATTTATTGGATTTAGAGTCTCGTCTGTGGTTGCCTTGGCAGGGCCTGACCAAATAGTTTTGCGGGCCTTATACGACCCGCGGGCCGGACGTTCCCCACCCCTGGTGTAGTGCTACGCTCTCAACTCCTCGCCCTGAACGTCACCACCTGTGACCTGCCCACCCTGCTGGCGGCGGCTAGCGTCCCCACCCCTCCCGGCAACACGCTGTCATCCGCCTCACCTGTGCCTTCCCGAGGAAGACAGGTCAACTACAGCGCCTGTGATAGCATCATAGGACATCACCAGGGCTCATAGTATTCCCCAAAGGATCCTCGCAGCCCTAAAAACAACAACAACAAAGTGACGTAAAAGTCCGCGGCGGGGTAGTTGATATTGGCTGTTGCCGGAAAGTTTTTTTTTTTTTTTTTTTTTTTTTTTTTTTTTTTTTTTTTTTTTTACATTTGTGCCTATAGCGCCTGTAGGCAGTGGTGACCCAGGGCTCGGATGTCAGGCTCTGGAGGTTCACTTGAGGGCTCTGATGGTTGGTCCTCGCCCGTGGTGGCGCGATGGACAGGCATGTGGGTGTTTTTTAGGCCACTCGACGGTGCAGAAAGGTTTTGGTTTTCTTCGGGGATCAAACTCGGGTCACCGAGAACGCCAGTCGGAGACGCTAACCACTCCGCTACCGCCTCCCCAAAGATATGCAGAGTTTGAGTCACAATAGCATCATTGACGTTGAAATTCTAGGTTGTTCAGACATTTGCTTTGGAACGGTGAGTCAGTCCATGCCGTGTGATGAGTCCCTCCTGCCACAGCCATGCCTCACTACATAAATACTACACAGTAGGATAAACGTCCGGGGGGTGGGTAATGGCTTCGGACTGTTGCGATTCCCGGACCAGTGCTTCCCCCTAATAGTCCGGGAAAAACGAGGGTTGTGTGTAATATTATTTAATAATAAAGTTGTGGAAATTATCCACCAACTACTCTCTCAATAATTGGCAGAGTGGTGGTTTGTCCCCCCCCCCCCCTTGTGAGGGACGTATTGTTCGCTCATTATAGGGGAGCGTAGGGATGTATATATTTAATTAAAATGGTAATGGGTAATAATTAAGGTAATTTGAGTAAGTGATAAGTGCTGGGATAGAATAATTGAACATTCCCAGTAATATTAAGCATTTGCACCTTATAATTAACACCTTAATTTGGAGCGACCGGTCATTGGCCGCCGTCCTTTAAATTTGCACCAATTGTGATGGTCCACCTGCCGCCTACCTAAAGGTGACACGTGTAATTTGTGGTGGCCGCTGCCCGCTCCGCCCACGGAGATATTAGTACACTCCAGACCCTTGCGGGAATAACATCTTTTATTAAATATACGTGCTTGTATATAAGTACACTCCGAGCCTCTATCGAGTTAACATCTCTTCTCTGATTATAATGAAGAGTTTTGTACATACGTTCATTTTGCACATATTTTTAAATCAAAGGACGTGTTAAAATCAACACAGATAACAATCCGCCGCGTCAAGATAATTGGGTTATGAAAACTCCCTGACGCCATAACAAAGCACACCGCCTCCAGCCCTCTGCCCCTGTCCTTCACGGTCGGCCTCGATCACGCGCGGACCAGTTCGGATCACAGGACAGGCAGTATTGATAAAAGCCTACAGCGATTTCAACCCACTATCCACCGATAAGTATCCTAGTTAGTTGACTAGTTGGGGTATTGTGTCGGGATGAGATAGAAGATGGGTTTTGATTAGGTAAGACCTCCAATTTAATATTTGCTTGTAGCATACATTTCTACCGCTGGTGCTCCGAGTGAGGGATATTGATGTTCATATATTCGAAGTGGTCGTTGTGAGGCGTAATTATGAGCCTACCACAATTGCTGGTTATGAGAGCGGAGGCGGGGTGTTTCGCGGCGTCAGGAATGACTCAGCCGGGTAACTACCATACGCTAGGTAGTAGATAACATCAGAGGTTACGTAGACTAGTTAGTTGTAATAGTTAAGTGGTGGTTGAAATTATATATGCCTTGCTACGCGTCTTGTTAGGCCGAGTAGTAGGGTGTTCCATATTTACTCGGGAAAAATAAAAGTTCAGATACATCGCCATATCGACTTTGCCCTGTTTTATTATTTAAAATGGATGCGATTGATGCCTCTTTCAACAAAATGAAATAAAATTTACAGGTCGCGCACATTTTTTAAAAAAATTTAATTTTTTTTTTATACATTTGTTCCTATAGCGCCTGTAGGCAGTGACTGCCGCCGTAGCACTCAGAGGGAGGAGGCCACGCAGGCGGCCTTGGTCCGCTTGGGAACCTCGCTGCGGTGGTGCTTGACGACGCGCAGGAGGTACTGGCGCTGGCCCTCGTCCTTTACAGCACCGGCGAATTGCTTGATGAGGGCGATTGCACGCTCAGCGCTGCCATTGACCACCTTTAGAGCCCTGACGCGGTTCTTCAGTGTTTCGTCCGCGAGTAGGTTCTGGAGGTGTTCTTTCTGATCCGTCAGCAGCTCGAACAGCCGCTTGCTGTGACTGGTGACGAAGCTGCTCAGGGTCGTGGTGTTGGTCACTCAACCCTTTCCCCTTGAGCCTCTTCAATGCCTTCTTGGACGCAGGCCTTACCAGGTTCTCCAGCATCCGCTTTTTCTCCCCATCCTCGACTCTCGTCGAAGAAAGCCAGCGCGATCAGGTCTTCTGAAAGATACCAAAGGTGGCGAGAAAGAGCCCTGGTACCCTCTGCGCCGACTTCCTTGTCAGGATACTCATTGAGGGCCTGCAGGAGCTCCAGATCGTTCTTTGGAGCGTACTCCGGAATCAGTGCCTCGTGCCAGTGTTTGATGTACAAGAGGCTGACGAACAGCGCCACTTGACGGAGGCCTCGTTGAATGCGAGCTGGCAGCTCCAACTGGTCTGTGAAGAGCGTCATCTTGACGGCGTATATGGCCTTGGCCATCCACCTTGCTTGGTGGTAGGCACCAGGAGCTCGGAATCGGATCTGTCCCTCGCTTCCTCCGAGGAACAGGAGGCACAGTCGGAGGAGTTCATCGTAGTCCTCTCGTGGGTTGCTTCCGTCATGGAGAACTGTTTGCAGGAACGTAACCATCTGTACGCGGGGCAGCTCAAGGGCATTCTCCAGTGGCTCCTCATCATTCAATGTGCGGTACGATCCACGATCAAGGGATTCCCAGCGTGACTGGAAGCGCTTGAAGGTTGGGATCTCGGGACCCGTGGAAGGGCCGCAGCACTTTTCGAAGACGTGCTTCAGGACAACCTCCAGTACGTGGTGCCGGCATGCCAGCCAGAGCAGGGAGCAACCGAGGAGATTTTCCAGGTGTACACAGGCGCCTGCAAGCATGCCGCTGTTCGAGGCCGTCGTATCGAAGGAAAGGCCAATGATCTGCTCCCTGGCACCGACTCGCTCGACCTCCTGGAAAACCGTCCTTGCGACTTCTTGTCCCATTCCATCTTGTGTGACGGGGACTCCCAGGATCTCCTCAAAGTTCTGCCCGGTCGCAACCACGGCAATGAGGTCCTCTGAAGCCCATTTCGAAGTCGCTTTCGGTAGTAGTTTGCCGTCCCAGTGGAGAACCAACGAAGGAGGATCCTTGAAGGCCTCCCTTTCCAGTTGAATGGCAAGTGTCTCCCTGTTCCTGGTCCTTGAACGATGGACAGTGCTCGGCGAAATGACAAGCTGACTGACATCGTGGCCCAAGTCCTTCGCTGTCGCGATGTAAGCGCTCGAGGCCTGACGCACGGACAGCCCTTCTCGGTCCCAGGCTGACGTTAGCTCGATATTTAGGGACAGCTTGTTTGTTGGTGCTCGCCGGGGTAACTTTGTTGCCGGTGCCTTGAAGTCGCCGTCCTCATCTTCCAACTATGTAGTAGACGATGAGGAAAGGTCAGATCGCGGATAGGGGACCTTCTCCAGTAGGTGTTACGTTTCAGCCTCCTGCTTCTTCTTGCGGTTTTCCAACTTCTTAGCGGCTTCCTTTTTCTTCTTTTCTTTCGCCACTTCGGCGACATCGACGCCGGCCATGGACGAACTGGAACGATCTTCTCTCTGCGAAATGAGTAAGCTTTTGTCCTCATCCAAGATATCCCTCCTTTCAAGAACGTCTGCGCTGGAGATGTCTAAAAGATCTTCCAGGTCGCCCTTCCAAATCTTCCGCTACAGCTCGGCCCCGTCAGTTATCCTGTTCCGATCCTTCTTCAGGGCTTGGTACTCCTCGAACAGATTTTTGACGTTCTTCCTAATGTTCGCGTCGGTTTTTGTTGTCAGCTTCGCCTTGCCCCAGATGGCCTTCAGCTTCTCACTCGTTGCCGACACGGAATCTGGGACAGTTTTCTTGAATACATGATACATGAAGAAAAGGAACACTTGCTCCCGCGAGGGCAAGCGAGCACCAAAGATGTCTGGTTCTGGAGCTTTGTCTACATCTGCGAAGACTTGCTAGTAGCCGCCATTTTACCTACGAAAGAAAGAAAAAATGTATTTCAAAAAGGGATTTCATGGAATTGACTGCAGCCCGATATACGGGCGAAAGTGCGCGACCCCTAAACCCTAATGGAATGAGCTGAAATTTGGCACGACACTTCACCAGCATATATACTACACGGGCAGCATCGATATGAACCAAAACTATCGACTTTGACAAAATGAAACACCCTACCGAGTAGGCACTACCACCACTTAGGATATAATCATTAATTATCAACTAACGATTATTATTTTTAGTGACGTAATCTTGGATTTAATATTTTATTTGCCTTAGTTATTAACTAAATCATGGCGAAATTAGCTAAGCATTCATTATCAGCTAAGTTAGCAATGCTCACACGAATATATAAAAAATGTGAGGACGCAATTAAGGCAATACCTATTGATTATATTAATTTAAAGACAGGTCTACCATTGTTAAATGAGCAATGGAATAAATGTGAGGAGGTTTACTTCCAATATGAAGTTCAATTAAGACAAGCTGGGGATAAAGAAATTATTCACCAATGTGTTATCAATCATGAACACGAATGTCAAAGATATCTCGATAAAGTAATTGAATATGAGGGATTACTGGTGTGTGCTCATATTACATCAACAGCTAAAGTTTCTTTAACCCAAAATTTGCAAGGTATTAAGCAAGAACCCCCCCGCAGGGAGATCACGATTATTACACCTATGGGTAATCAGCTATATCAGCCACCCTTAAAGTTTAAAGATCCCTCGTTAGTGGGTATTTATCCTGCGCCTGTTACGCAAATCAAACAGCCTGTAATTAAGATTCAAACTTCTCAGCCTACCAGTAAACCACTTAGACCTACTCAAATAATAGATACAATCCCTAATTCCAGGGCTACTAATAGTGAAGTACGAAGAATAAATTGTGTCTTATGTGAGGGGGAACATCCACCCTCCACATGCAATATCTATTCAGATTGTTACACGAGAGTTGAAAGGTTAATGAGCCTTGGTAATTGCCTAACCTGTCTGTGGTAAACATGCTTCAAATGCATGCCCTGTAAGCTTAAGAACTTGTAGGAAATGTAAACAATCTATTCATAACATCGC
This sequence comes from Chionoecetes opilio, assembly GCA_016584305.1. Lineage (NCBI taxonomy): Eukaryota > Metazoa > Arthropoda > Malacostraca > Decapoda > Majidae > Chionoecetes > Chionoecetes opilio. The sequence continues at coordinate 7,308 of JACEEZ010022873.1, forward strand.
TCTTTGTCCTAAGTCATAATAACTCAGACCCTACAGTAGTTCAAATGGCAGTCACTAATAAGAGTAGTTCAGCAGCTGTTCCTACTGCCGAATTGAAGGTGTGCCACAATGGTAATTCAGTTATTGTAAAGACAATGTTTGACAGTGGTGCACAACGATCCTTCATAAGTAGGGAGATAGTTGAATTATTACAACTACCGATAATTATCGGTAGTTGTAATAATTCAGGTTTGGTTTGAGCCTCTGTATTGGCAAGAAAACCTGATATGGCTAAATTAACTTTATTAATTATAATTAATAAAGTTAATTTAGCCATATCAGGTTTTCTTGCCAATACAGAGGCTCAAACCTTTGACATAGTTTAACCCCTAGTCCAATTAGGAAGATATAAATGTAGGGTAGCTGCTGTAGTAATTAATAATATTTGTATTAGTTTAACTGTTAATGGACTAAAAGACACAGCTGAAATGCTGAGGGATAATGGTGTCAAGCTAGTTAGTAATACCTTCGAAGACGTTGATGATCCCTTCAATTAATAATAGGCGCTGATTATTTTGGGCGTTACCTAAGGAAGGTCATCAAAAGACATAACGTCTCAATGTTCACCAGTGCTGGTGGTAAGGTAATAATGGGACCCATCCCACATACTCACCAAGCTGAACAAGAGGAGAGTATTCCTAGTCATGCACAACCCCTATTAATTACCAGAATTGGAACCACTTTCTTGCCCACGCCAATTAGTGAGGTATTAGAGGAAAGTGATATTCCAGTTCATAATGAATACTTCGCCACTAATGGAAATCCTAATAATAATGTGTCGCGAGGAAATAATAACCTCAAATTGAACACAGGATTATGGTTTAAAGGCCCTACCTGGCTGAAAGAGTGTAATATTGATCCTATACAGGTTTCCACTCAGCCAGACATATCTGAAGATATAATAAGGGAACCTGAATTGATCCCAGATCCTGTGATAGACATAGAAAGGTTTTCCTTATTGAGCAAACTAATCAAGACTACTAATTTAGTCTTCAAATCCATTAAAAGGGATAGCTCTGACTCTTCAAAGTTTTGGGTCAGAACAATACAAAAGCAGGTATTTCCTGAGGAATATCAGATCTTGGCCTCAGCCAGCCCCCATAGGAACAAATTGACCAAATTATTAGGTCTGAACCTAGATCATGAGGGCATAATTAGGTGTCGAGGACAAAATTTAAAAGCTGATCTTCCAAATATCACCTGCCATCCCATACTAATTCCCAAACGCCATCATCTTACTCAATGGACCCGTTTACTCTACTTGAGGTAAGGATTTATTTGACATCTTCAAGCCTCATATAGTTGGGCAGTGATGTTGATTTTTCTATGTGAACAGTATTTTTGATGATACAGCCAATTTAAGTACAGGAAAATGTATACGCTCTAAAACGACTGGCGCCATGTTGTGACGTCACTAGCTTAGACAACAGAGCAAAACAGCTGTGAAGCGGCCGCTACTATTATGTACTACCTACTAATACACCAACTTGCATTACCCTACTACCGCAAGATGACCAGTAATCCTCCTTCAAGTGATGTAGTAGGTATTCACTGTGTTTGTGAATATGAAAGTTGTAGTTTATAAGGAAAAAGTGGATAGACAGAGATAAGTGGCCCGTGAACCTGACAAGTGATGACTTCTGGGATCGGCATTCCTTATAGGGAGCTTAAATGAACCTGCAATGACATGTAAAGCTAGACAGATAGACGAATCATAGAGGAACAGGTAGAAATGTATGGCTTTCTTTCCCCCCATAAGCAAAACACACCTTGTCACTCAAACTCACCACTACAACCTTTACTAACCATACATTTTACCTGTTCCTCTATGAGTTCGTCTATCTGTCTAGCTGTACATGTCATTGCAGGTTCATTTAAGCTCCCTTATAAGGAATGCCGACCCAGAAGTCACACTTGTCGGGTTTGTCACGGGCCACTTCCCCTCTGTCTATCCACTTTTTCCTTATAAACTACAACTTACATATTCACAAAACACAGTGAATACCTACTACATCATTTGAAGGAGGTTTAAAGGGTTCATTTTGCGGTAGATAGGGGTAATGCAAGTAGAAAGGGTTTGTGTTGACAGAATTGGGGGCACTGGTATGGGGGTTTATAACTGGTCAACGTTACTTGAATGATATTATTTGGGGATAAATTTGATAAATGATTACAACTTGAATGAAAAATTTTAAAACTTAGTCTTCTGACTTCACTATATGATTATAGTATGACCACGTCTCACTGCGGAGAGTACTGAAAAGGGGATGTACTTAAGGGGAAAGGATAATAAGGTTTTAGGTTTAAAGGGGATTTGCTGCCACCAGCCTGGCGAGTAGTTCACTATGATTACTCCCGGGGCACGTTGATTAATATTAATATTAGATTGATCTTGGTAGTCGTGGTTGGTAGTGGAATTATACCGAGTAAAGGCTGACTCTTTTGGAAATGGGGGGGAATTTTTGTCCTAACACAGAATAATCACCTGGGTTTTTTTATAATAACACAAGAACTAATTGCAAATGATATCCTATTTATTTATAGTGACATAGTAATTTCTCTGCTTGAGATCATATCCAACATAAAAGGGGTTTAAAACACTGTACCGAGAAAACTCACTCGGAAGTAAGAAAATGCAACTTTACACCCTGACGTAGGAATCTTCCAAAGTGATGAGAGAAAGCTCTTATGAGCATAAATCTCCTTCACTAGAATTTCTATTCAGTGAATTGCCCTACACTAGGTAACATACCAACTTAATATTTATAAATACACATGGAAGAAAAGGTATCTAGTAGAGAAAGAATATGGCGAGAAAATGTTGTGTGTGTTTCAGTAAGACCATGTGGCTTTGGAGAGAACACGAAGCCGGGCCTACAAGGAAGCGTAGAGACGACTCCGTTAATAACACTTATAAGGATGGGGCGGAACATCTATGCCTTAGTGCACTGAACTGTCCCTATATATTTATATAGAAATATAGATATAATATACTAAGGCAGAAAGAACACAGGAGTTAGGTGCAGATGTCTTACCTACAAGGGAAGCGTAGAGACGATGACTCCTCGGGGGCATTCATGGCCTTCCCGCACCAAAAGGGAACTTGTTTGAAAAGTCTCGCCGTGGACCTCAAATGAAAAACTTATAATCCCGAAATAACTATTAAGTAATGAAAACCGCGTACCTCAGAAGAGGCTGTCCCTAATACAAACCTGTTACTTTGATGTAGAAGAATTTAATATCTTTAATCTAATATCCAAGAAGGATGGTTTTATATGTAATGTCGACAGTCCGAACGATATTCAGGAGTGAGGTGGTATGGAAGTGTTTCTTAGAACTTTGGTGGGCTTTCATTTTAGCGCGTATCTTACTAAGATATCCATTCATGAACATGATTGATAACGATGGGGATTTTTTTGAAAAGCCATTAGGATTCTAGGAGGGTTCCTAAATCTGAGAAGTGGTTGGGAAACAATGAAAAGAATTGAATACATAAGTTATCACTGATCGCGGAAAAATTTTTCCCACGAATTTTGACTCGCATACGGCATGTCAGGGAGAGAGGGAGTGAAAAAAGGAAGGAGAAAAATGGCGGAAAAAGGAAAGAAGAATGAAACAAAATGGTGGTTTTCGGAAGAGGCAAATGACCACCCGTGAAAAAAGAGAAAAAATTAACTACTGACAAGACATAGCTCGGGAATTTTATAATAATAATTTCCTACTATCTCTCCCGAATAATGGGCATTACACGCGTCTTCTCCGGAAAAATTAAATTTATGGTATCAAAGTAACTACTTACGGATCATGTTTCCGTTTAAAACTGCCGTCAAGAGGAGGTGTGTATGGGACGAATTTAGAGTGAATTTAAGGGGAAATTCTTCTGTTCTTTGAAAAGGGGGGGTCTGCTTGTGTTTAGATTACACAAAAAATCCAATGAAAGGAAAATAATCCAGAAACCTGATACCTGGGTAATGACGTGGCCGTCAACCTTGACTCAGTGCCAGTATTCTCGGTGCAGGGAGATACCCCAGAGGCGCACGCCGGCTAGCCTCGGTAAATGATAAGAGCCCAACAAGTCCTGAAATATCCGCCACACCGAAAGTGGTTGGATGTAAAAGGGAGTCGCGTAGTACTACTAACTCGAATTAAAATACTCCTCCCACTGAACCAGGCTTACCCCGTGAGAACCAGACGCTCCGACTTTAGACATGAAAAAACCTCCTGGGACCAAATTGTTTCATCTAGTCTGACACTACACTCACCTCTTGGACTCGTATTAATTTTTAACACATCTTAATATATAAAAAAAACAATATAACATTCATTCTTCCTCAATGAGCCTTTTAGGAGGTCCTCAAACACGAGGGCTAATTGCTCGCCCAAACCGGGTCGGGTTGTAAGACCCTCTCCCCCGGGTTTTCTACTAACCACTCTTCACTGCCATAATAAGGCTTCACTTGTCGGCAGCTCTTTGTACTTGTTTTTCTGTGAAAAACATTTTTACCACGTATGAGCTACCACCCAAACGTACTTCCACCACTCGATAGACCCCATCCCATTTCACATTGAGTTTAGGGCACGTGCCTGGTAGGGTTGGTCTCTTTTCTGACCCATCCCAAAGCGCTCCCACCTCCACCATTTGATTTTTCCGTTTTCTGTTTGCGACGTCCCTGTACCGACGCGACATTTTCAGATGGTCTCGCGGTTTAAGGGCGTGGCCCACGCCCATGTCATTTGTTCTCCCTCGACGTCGGGTAGAGCTGCTCCAACAGCCTGGGGCATGACGAGAAAAGAAAGCGAAGTAGGGTTGTTGTCCAGTGGAGGTGTGTACCGCTTGATTCATAGTGTTTTGGGAAACGGCTGAAAACAACGTGGGCCAACTCAGAGGGTGTCCTTTGGGACACAGGGTCGAGAGGACTGACTTCAGGTCCTGTGCATCCTCTCGGTCACCGAATTTCCTTGAGGGTGATAGGGGGTCGTATAGCAAAGAGTGATTTGGGTCGTGTGCAGAACTGCTGGAACCCCCGGCTGGTAAAACTCCCCTCCGTTGTCCAGGACGATGTTGCGGGGTGCCCCGTAGTCCGCCAGGTACTGCCACTGGTCTTAATGATGTGTGTAGTGTGTTTGGATTTGAAGGGGGAAAAAACCTAACAAAACCTACTGTAATGATCGACTACCGTCATAACAAAAACGGTAACCTTTTCCCCCTTTGCTACCATACCCAGTGAGGTCTATCCTATTCTTTCTAAAGGGTTTATCTACTGGGGGTAATTCCTTCCAGGGTTGTTGTAACCTTTACTTCCTTTGAACCTTGGCAAGTTACACAAGTTTTGACATACTCACACACCTACTCTTAAAAATTTGCCCAATAGTACAGTTCCTCGGCTTTCTTGAGGGTTTTTCTTTTGTCCTAAAGTGACCTGAAAAACTCATGCGCCTGGTGGAGAGCGAGACCGGTCATACTACGAGGAATTATGAGGACATAGTGTAGGCCCATCAGTTTTTTCTCGAACATAATATAGTAGGTCACTTTTACCGTAAACTGATCCAAAGTGGCTTTCGGTATGCGTTTGATAGGAACTCTTCCCCTCCAGATACTCCACCAACTCTTCCACACGGGTTTTCCCTTTGGCGTAGAAGGGAATTGTGGTTGGGTGAGTCCCAACCATGAAAATCTCGGGGTCGGCGGGTTATCACCCCCACTGGACGCGACGATGGTCCGCGACGAAGTTATCTTGGCCTTTCAGGTATTTAATCTCATAACTATATTCGCGCATCTCTAGGACCCACCTGGTCATTCGAGGAGATTTAGTTTTCTTTTTAAAAATACTATTTGAGAGGTTGGTGATCCGTGACAATTGAGAATTTTGAGCCCCATAGATAATGAGAAAATTTCTACAGGTGAGAACTATGGCCAACGCTTCTTTGTCGGTCGCGGAGTAACGTGTTTCGCAAGAATTCAGTTTTTGGAGAAATACCCAATGGGGCAATTTGAACCGTTTGACTGAAACTTGACTTAGAACTCCCCGGGACGTGAGTGTTACTCGCGTCTGTAGTGAGGATGAAAGGTTCAGGGAATTTTTGCCCCTTTACCAGGACAGGTGCATTTATCAGGCACGACTTGGGGTGTTCGAACGCGTGTTGACACTCCTCCGTCCAGGGGAGTGACGTGAGCTCTTGTTAAATTTGTAAGTGGAGCTGCAACTTTCGCGAACGAGGGAACATGCTTCCTATAGAAACCACACATCCCTAAGAAACGTCGAATTTCCTTTACCGTTTTTGGAGCTTTCATTTTTGAAACGGCTTCCACGTTTTTTAGATCCGGTTTACTTCCTTCGGCGAGATCCGATGCCCGGGGAAAAGTGACTTCTTTAAGTCCAAAGGTGCACTTACTGAGGTTAAGTTTCACCCCATTAGTAGTAAGGACTTCGAAGAGTTGGTTAAGACGTTCCAAAAGAAGAGGAAACGTAGGAGCCCATAGAATTAAGTCGTCTAGGTAGTTTTTTACCCATCCCTTCTGAAGGAGGGGAGTCAAGACTGAAGCCATTCGCCTGGAAAATATAGCGGGTGAGCAGTTTAGCCCGAATGGTAGGCGTCGAAAACGATATAAGGTGACACCGTCGCTGAAAGTGGTCAGATCGCGGCTTTCGTTATTAGAAAGATCTGGAAATATGCTTCGCGCATGTCTAAGGTGACATAATACTTTTGGCCTGCGGCTTGTTCGACCAATTCTTCCAATCGTGGAAGGGGATAGATATCGGTGGCGAGATGTTTATTTATGTGTCGATAGTCTAGACACATTCTCTTACTACCATCTGGTTTATTTACCAATACGATCGGTGATAACCATGGGGCCCGGGATCTTTCTATGAATTTCTTTCTTCCATATCTTGAAGCATATGTGAAATTTGCTCCTTGGCTTTCTTCGGATACCGATACGAGGGTCCTCGACTGGGCTGAGGGTCATCCACCTTTATGTGGACCGGAGGCCCAGTTATGGGGACCTAATTCTTTTTGATCTAGGATGAAAAGCGGATCATTTTCGAGAATACTTGCTGTAATTTTTGTTGTTCTGAAACAGTCAGGTTTTTCCCATTTTTGTCCCTTGTTTAAATTTTCTTTTAACCTTTGGGTACGGGTTCTTTCGGCTGTGCGTTATCATTGACCGGTATTAAGTCATTTTTGGACTTCATGAATAGAATTAAATTTTGGGCGCGTGAGGAATTTCCACTGTGGTCGTATGACCCAAGTATAGTGCCTTTGCACAAAACTTTTTCCTTTTGGTATGATTCGTGAAGGGAATGTAAATTGAAGTTCTGCTGAACACTTGTACCACGTAAGGGTAATATTTTTGCTAATCTTTTCCCGCGGGTAGACAAGAAGGTTAAAAACCTGGTGACTCATTCACTTTAAACCCTGCCTGAAACCAGAGTGGTAAGCGTTTATTTTTACAGGGTGAGAAGATTTTTTGTGAAAGGTTTTTTTTTTTTTTTCACGCCTTCCACCGGGTTTAGTAGGATTCTTTTGATTTTTTTCCTTTTACGACGGATGTGATTCACGGTATGGGGGTGTCGCCCCATCGCATTGCTCTACTTTTACCATCCAGTTAAGGGTGGCTTTGTTTAGAATGTCACACCCAAGAAGTAAATCGCCGTTGAGATAAGAGTCTGGGATAACGGGAAACCACCTTTAAATTTTTGCCCGTCACCGATTTCAATTTCTGCCATATCATGCCGAGGATTTTCAACGGGGTGTCTGTGATTCCGACGAGATGGGGTGGATTTCCCTCGTTTAGTTATTTCCCCTCCGATCCATTTTGCTGTACTTTCTTTGATTAAGGTATAGCCACTCCCTGTGTCCACTATCGCTTCTGTTATTTTCGTTTATATTTAGTGGATAGTGGGGGAAATATCGTCACCATCTAGTCAGGATGATTGTCTAGGATTTTGAGTTTGACTGTGTGTTGAAGGGCTACTTGCCTGGGCACGCCCAGGACAGTTTCGATCTCCTCTCCGACAACCGGGGTTTTCGACAGTCGAAACAATGGCCTGGTGGAGGTTTTCTCCAGACTCCGGAAGGTTATGCGTTTGGGGATTGACAATAAGCGCAAATTTTTGCGTGAATGTTTCCCTCCGTGAAAGGGAAATCGCGTGGGAAGGTGATTTTTCTAGTTTCGCTTGGGCCAAACTGACCTTTAATTCTTGGATTTGTTGTTTTAAACCTTCTACTTGTCTTGGGTGATTTCGGGTGGTGAGGAACGTGGTGCTTATCGACTCCTCTCCCGTTTCCTTTTCCTTCCCCCCTTGGGGTGGAATCATGTTGATCCTTTTTGTCGGTCTGTCTTCCAGTATCTGCCGCTCGTGTTCGAGCGGTCTAGGAATTTTTTAGGGGATATCCTTCATCGAGGAATCCCCCTAATTTTCTCGCGATGTGATTGGTAGTCCATACCACAATTTTCTCTTTATCGTCTTATCTCGGTCGGGGAATTTTTCCTGTGGGAGTTTTGTCGCGATCACCGCATGTTGGCAAATAAAACGGTGTTTGGGGAACGCTTGAGGAGATTCTCCCCAGTCATAAACTCATTGCCCCAATTCTTGCAGGCTCTATCAACAATCACTTCGGTGGTGAACTCGGTTACGAAAAAAATTTTTAAAGGCCCACCATGTTTCTACCTTTTGGTTTGCTTGATAGTTATGGATTAAGATTGAGAATTCTGGACACACCCTCCCTTTTTTTCAATTTGGATGCGCGTTGCGTCGCTTTAGTACATTGTTCAATTAATTCAAAAGAACATTTGGAGTCGGGCCGTTGCGTCAAGGCCTTGTAGTTGATGGTAATTCTAGTACTGGAATATCTCGAGGTTTGAAGAGTCCTCTTTCACGCTATCCGTGGATAATTAGGGTTATCGAAAGGTTTCGTTGGATTTTGTTTTTGCATGCTATCCGTGGATGATGGAGAGTCAAGGAGAAGGTTCCTGTGATTTAGTGTGCTTTTAACTCCTCCACTAAAATTTCTAGCTGTGCTGTGCGTCTACTTCCCTTCCCGTTCTCTCCTCCTCCCTTTTAGCCCCGGAAAATAGGTTTGCATCCCAAACTCATGATTCCGTGGAGAAAAACTTCTTTTAGATACAGGTAGAGATTTGATTCTCGTGTTCCGTCGGCCACTAACAGGGCACTCGGGTTCCCGTGGCTACCGAGGGCGATTCTCCGCCGTTTCTGGTTCATTCATCTCCAGGTGGCCCTGATTACGTCTTAATTGTTATTTACTTTATCTCTCCCTCATCTATCCAATGAACACCGTCGGATGCCAAGGTGTTTACGTATAGTGAGTATTAAAATTTAATTTTGGTTGTGTCCTGCGTGCTTTATTCTTTGTTATAGAATTTTGCACTTTCTTATAATTTTCTGTGCTAAGGGTCCCCTTTCGGAATAGATACGTGGTTTATTAAGCAGAGCACCCTACCGCCTCACAATTCCTCTCTATTGTGCGCGTAATTTCTTTATAGTGTCAGCAAGAGAACCGGATCTATGCCGTCGGGAATATCGTTTCTACCTAGCCACAAAAAAGCACAGATCATGTGGCCATTCCAGGACACTATCAGCCTTCATCTGAGAAGAAGGAATTTGCTTTTCCTCCGGTTCCTAAAACTCTTAATTCCCGGGCCCGGGACGTCGGGGAATGTTTGGGGAATTTGACTGGTCCCCCCAATGAAACTTGTACATATTTTCCTGAATTTTGAGTCTATCTACTACTTTCCAAGGTGATATTCTGTTTTTGTAGGAAATAATAAACCCACCGCTATAGTCACCAGTGTGTTTCAAGAAAATTGGGGGTCACGGTATGGGGTTTTATAACTGGTCAACGTTACTTGAATGATATATTTGGGGAGATTGGGTAAATGATTACAACCTGAATGAAGAATTTAACTTAGTCTTCTGACTTCACTATATGATTATAGTAGACCACGTCTCACTTTCGGAGAGTACTGAAAAGGGGGATGTAACTTAAGGGGAAAGGATAATAAGGTTTAGGTTAAAGGGGATTTGCTGCCACCAGCCCTGGCGAGTAGTTTACATGATTACTCCCTGGGCAGTTTGATTAATATTAATATTAGATTGATCTTGGTAGTGTGGTTGGTACGGGAATTAACCGAGGTAAAGGCCTGGACTCTTTGGAAAATGTGGGGAATTATTTTCCTAACACAGAATAACACTGGGTTTTTATAATAACACAAGAACTATATTTGCAAATGATATCCATTATTGTTTATAGTGACATAGTAAGTCTCTTGCTTGAGATCATATCCAACCTATAAAGGGTTAACCGACCGAGAAAACTCTACTCGGAAGTAAGAAATGCAACTTTACACCCGACGTTAGGAACTCTTCCTAAGTGATGAGAGAAAGCTCTTATGAGCATAAATTCCTTTACTAGAATTTCTATTCAGTGAATTGCCCTACACTAGGTAAAAAATACCACTTAATATTTATAAATTTCACATGGAAAATAGGTATCTAGTAGAGAAAGAATATGGCGAGGAAATGTTGGGTGTGTTTCAGTAAGACCATGTGGCTTGGGAGAGAACACGAGCCAGCCTACAAGGAAGCGTAGAGACGACTCCCGTAATAACCACTTATAAGGATGGGCGGAACATCTATGCCTAGTGACACTGAACTGTACCTATATTATTTATATAGAAATAATAGATATAATTTTACTAAGGCAGAAAGAACACAGGAGTTAGGTGCAGATGTTTACCTACAAGGAAGCGTAGAGACGACTGACTCCTCGTGGCATCATGGCCTTCCCGCACCAAAAGGGAATGTTTGAAAAGTCTCGCCGTGACCTCAAATGAAAAACTTATAATCCCGAAAAAAACTATTTAAGTAATGAAAACTCGCGTACCTCAGAAAGAGGCTGTCCCTAAAACAAAAACCTGTTACTTTGATGTAGAAGAATTTTAAAATCTTTAATCTATATCCAAGAAGGATGGGTTTTTTAAAGTAATGTCGACAGTTTCCCAACGCATATTCAGGAGTGAGGTGGGATGGAAGTGTTTCTTAGAACTTTGGTGGGCTTTCATTTTAGCGCGTATCTTTACTAAGATATCCATTCATGAACATGATTGATAAGATGGGGATTATTTGAAAAAACCATTAGGATTCTAGGAGGGTTCCCAAATCTGAGAAGATGGTTGGGAAACAATGAAAAGAATTGAATAATAAAATTATCACTGATCGCGGAAAAATTATTCCACGAATTTTGACTCGCATACGGCAGTCAGGGAGAGAGGGGTGAAAGAAGGAAGGAGAAAATGGCGGAAAAAAGGAAAGAAGAATGAAACAAATGGTGGTTTCGGAAGAGGGGGATGCTCACCGTGAAACAAAGAGAAAAAATTAACTACTGACAAGACATAGCTCGGGAATTTTATAATAATAATTTTCCTACTATCTCTCCCGAATAATGGGCATTACAAGGTTAGTTAGGTTAGTAAAATAAAACTATAATTTGCGGTTTGCTGAGCCAAAACAAGCCGATCAGCTGATCAGGCGAGATCTGAGTCTGCAGTTACTAAGTCACAACCAATCACAGCGCGTTCCCCCTGTTGTGATATTTTGGCCCAAAAAGGCCATATATTTCATTTATGGTGCATTTCTCAGCAAAAAGAATATGAGTACAGTGATATGTAGCCTATATTGCACCCAAAGCTTTATAATACTCCGTGTTTTAGGTGTGAGTAAACGGGTTCATTGTTGGTGGAAGAATATCATAGGAACTCATTACATGGCGGAATGGCTACAATATTAGCCGATATCAGGTGTACATTTTGGATACATCATGGTAGACAGGCTGTCAAATATTACCTCAAATCTTTCATTAAATTTAATAGATCTGAGTGTAGACTAGTCTCCTATCTAGGTCCCCCTGAACTTCCCGCTGACAGAGAGATCCTCAAATCAAATGAGGTCAATGGTGAGGACTATACTGGGGATATTATAACATCAGGAGATAACTCTCCCCCCGATCAAGTATATGTCTGCATATTCACTTGTACCTCTATCAAGACTATTAATTTTAAAATAGCCAAAGACCAAAGTGCCGAAACCACTATTCAAATGTTCCGGCGCTATGTGGCCTGGGATGATGTCACATGAAGCGGAACTTCAGTTTTCGCCGGCCCCCAGTTGTGGAAATTATCCACCAACCACCCTCTCATAATTGGCAGAGTGGTGGTTTGTTCCCCCCCTTGTGAGGGAGGTATTACCGCTCATCAAAGGGGAGCGTAGGGATGTATATTTTATATATAATTAAAATGGTAATGGGTAATAATTAAGGTAATTTGAGTAAGTGATAAGTGCTGGGATAGAATAATTGAACATTCCCAGTAATATTAAGCATTTGCACCTTATAATTAACACCTTCATTTGGAGTGACCGGTCATTGGCCGCCGTCCTTTAAATTTGCACCAATTGTGATGGTCCACCTGCCGCCTACCTAAAGGTGACACGTGTAATTTGTGGTGGCCGCTGCCCGCTCCGCCCACGGAGATATTAGTACACTCCAGACCCTTGCGGGAAATAACATCTTTTATTAAATATACGTGCTTGGGATATAAGTACACTCCGAGCCTCTATCGAGTTAACATTTTCTCTGATTATAATGAAGAGTTTTTTACATACGTTCATTTTTCACATAGTTTTAAAACAAAGGGCGTGTTAAAATCAACCATTAACAATTCCGCCGCGTCAAGATAACTGGGTTTTGAAAAAAAATCCCTGACGCCATAAACAAAGCACACCGCCTCCAGCCTCGCCTGTCCTTCACGGGCGGCCTCGATCACGCCCCGGACCAGTTCGGATCACAGGACAGGCAGTATTGATAAAAGCCCACAAACGATTCAACCCACATCCACCGATAAGTATCCTAGTTAGTTGACTAGTGGGGTATTGTGTCGGGATGAGATAGAAGATGGGTTTTGATTAGGTAAGACCTCCAATTTAATATGTGCTTGTAGCATAAATTTCTACAAGTGTTTATAGTATATGTATTATATAATTACCAAAAATAAGGTACAGTACAGTAATGTATTGCAATGTATGGAAGAATGAATCAGAGAAACACAGTAAGGAATTAATTCACAGTACAGTATAATTCAACGTGCGGACTCCCTCCTTTTAATCCGGGTTTATGTCTGATTTATAAATAGGTGTCCGGAGCCTTGAAATAGTCCAAATTATCCAATATCAGGAATAAAGAGGTTCGATTTAGAGAGGGTTTACTGTAAATACAACAGAGGCCGAGAGATTGAAGGCAAGTGTGTCTTCGGCTTACTTGAACGAGTCACCGAAACTGCAACTTTTTCCCGTAGAGAAGAAAAATGCTAAAACTCTGCTTCCCATTGTTCAGCGCCACGTTCTCCCCGGCACTGCCATTTATTCAGACAAGTGGCGTGCACATAAAAGACTACAGGAGCTGGGGTATGAGCACCACACTGTGAACCACGGCCAGGAGTTCGTTATTGGTGCTGGTGTACATACCGAAACCATTGAATGCTCCTGCCGTGACGCTAAGTCTTGGATGCTGTGCTCTGGCAACAAGGTACACATGTACTCAAAGTATCTGGCATGATTCTTGTTTGTTAGAGCGTACCCCAAGCAGCAACTCCACCACCACTTCCTTAAATATGCCAGGTAAAAATATGCAGGTCAAAAAATTAAACTAGTGATTTCTAAGAAAAACAAACTTTATATTATTTTATATTATTTCAAAACACCAAAATCCATCAGAAAAATATAGTTTCGTCTGAAAAAGAATGGGGTTAAAACGAATGTTTACCCTTTATAAAACATTGAAAGTTCAACTTATTTATGCATGACATCCCAATTCATATAATTTGCAATTTACAAACTGTACTATACATAGAAATCGCCTAATTCTGTTTATTTAGTTTAGAGTAATACTTATGCCAGATTAACGGGTTCAGTCCGGCACCACAGCACACACCCTGAGACAAGAACCACCAAACGCCACTGACTGCCATGACAGGAAATACATTATACATGCCAGGCAACACGCAACTTGTAGTGTGATGAAAATATTGTTGTGCTTGTTATGTTATGCTGCTAATGTTCATCATCTCGATTCATGTGGTTGTAGGAAAAGGTTACACTTAGTCCCCCCATATAACAAAACACACCTCTACATGGGCTCATAAGTATCCCAGTCTAGACTATCCTTGTGTTTAATGGCAACACACTCCGTGAAGAACTCCTCAAAGATCTTGGGAAGCTCCTCTTCTTTATAATCCCTGGTGATAAACTTGCCCTTCTGCTCTGCTCCGCGGATCATGGCGGAGAGCACTGTGGAGCAATGGGTGAGGGTGAGGCATGGCTGTGGCAGGAGGGACTCATCACACGGCATGGACTGGACTCACCGTTCCAAAGCAAATGTCTGAACAACCTAGAATTTCAACTTCAATGATGCTATTGTGACTCAAACTCTGCATGTCTTTGTGAGGGTAAATGTTGCATTGATGATTTGGTGAGCTTGTGTTTTGTTTCTCAAACTTTAAGAAAAAGTTATGCTTGGGCCAGTTTTGTTTTCCATTCATAGCACAACAAAGAATGCCTCCCAGAATGGTGGGCTATGATGTATTACTAACATAAAAATATTTAACTGATGGATCCCTAAAGGTACTAAAGCTGATTTCTCAAACCAGTGAAAATGTACAAGCAGTGGATAGATTAAGACTCAAGATGAGTTTAAAGTATGAGTATCTCAATTTCATACCCAGAAGAAATCATAACAATAAACGTTAATAGTGAAGAACCTGGAACTGCAGATCTGGACAGAAAAGAACAGTGGCACAAACAGTTTATGGCAAAGATGAATGAACAGTTAAGGGATGAGTTGAAAATCTCAGCTCCATTCTATGCATGCATTGGAACATGAAAGGCGAAATATGAGAGAAGTTTACATGGAAGCAATGTGTAAGGATAATTAGGACATACGATAAGAGGAAGGACAATACGTATGGAAATGAAACAAGCATTTTGGGATAACAACATTGTAGCCCTGGCACTAAGCACCACAGTTCTGAAGCTAGATTTTCCCAATGAGTTGTGGACGTGGAGCAAATCAAGATTTTAGGATCAGAGCAGTGGAAATTAATGCATATTGGTGGAATAGATGCTTTGGGTGTAGGAGTCCCAAAACAATGAAGAGAGAGAGAGAGAGAGAGAGAGAGAGAGAGAGAGAGAGAGAGAGAGAGAGAGAGAGAGAGAGAGAGAGAGAGAGAGAGAGAGAGAGAGAGAGAGAGAGAGAGAGAGAGAGGAGAGAGAGGAGAGAGAGAGAGAGAGAGAGAGAGAGAGAGAGAGGGGGGGGGGGGGTGCTTGAGCAAAAGCGAGAACAGACTACTACCATGATCACCCTCATGACTGCTTGAGGGGTTCCAAGGGCATCCCAGCACACCAGACTACAATTCTAAAACACTCAGTATCTCAGGATGATGAGCCTCTTCACTGATGCTAAACATTAATAAATCATGAGTCAACAGAATCATTGCATTCATACGTTTGTCTTGCTGTGGTCGATACAGACACAGGATTGTCTTGCCCATGGCACTCCCTTGGCCCAGCTCGTAGCCCACGCCCAGAGATGGCTGCGTCACCTCCGCCACCACGGCTGCAAAGGTCACGATGTCACACCAGTAATACACAACACTGTTGGTTATTACATCATGACTGCTCTTCCAAGGGGTTAAAGAAGGGTGTATTTCACAGTGCTGGGCACACGATCCAAAAATAGGTGGTCCACTATCGCTATTCTGCGATCGAAAATTTGGCGTTCGCGGAATATTTATTTAAGTTTGAATTAAAATTCCGCGATCGTTTATTCCGCGATCGGTAGTCGCTAGCGAAGTTTTTCTTCAAAGAAATAAAGCATTAAGCCAAGAAATAAAGCCAAGAAATGGCCATTAAGCCAAGAAATAAAGCATTAAATTTTTTTTTTTTTTCAAGTCAAAATTTTGGATCGTGGACTAAAAATCGCGGAATTAAAGGCAAAAAAAAAATTCCGCGGTCGCGGAATTAATTCAAATTTAATATAAATTCCGCGATTGATTTTTGGTAGTCCGTGATCGCGGAATCGCGGACTATAATTCCGCGACGCCCAGCACTGGTATTTCATCACTTCCCTGTTGTTACCTCGGCCTATAAAGTATTTGCATTACCAAATCTACAGTTTAAAGAAGTTATTGATGTGCAAATACAAAAGTTCCTATACTTTAAAGTTCATTATTCATTCCTGGGGTTTGTACTCAACTTGAAAAGTATGTAAGTCCAACATTACTCTTGTTGAGTAATGTACACAGCATTGGGAAAAAAATGTTTGTTCAGTACAGCAATATCATAATCTTTGTTTAGCTTCCCACTCTTCCCTCCTTCATGGTGGGGTTGGACGTGCAATGGCTCTTCTCCAGTACAGCTGTACCCTATTATTTTGAAACACAAAATAGGGTGGTGAATGAATGGAATGGTCTCAGTAGACAGGTAGTTAGTGCGGAGTCATTAGGAAGCTTTAAAGAGGAGCTGGATAGGTTCATGGATGGGGATGAAAGGTGGATGTAGGTAGTGTTAGGTGACAGGAACTACCACGTGTAGGCCTCGCGGCCTCTTGTAGCTTCCTTATTTTCTTATGTTCTTATGAACAATGACTGAAAGTATCTTAAAGTATGTATTAAGAAAATAAGTTTTGGGTTCTCTAAATTTGCAGTGAAAAGTGAGAAAGCATTTGCAGCAAAATTCTAGTGGTGGTGGTGGTGGTGGTGTGGTGGTGGTGGTGGTGGTGGTGACAATCTTGCTCTTCAAGACTCACCGTGGCATTCCCCCATCAGCTCCATGTCACGATCATAGATCTCCTTGTCACCCCTTGCAGTGCCTGTAGAATGACAACACAGGTAAACATTTGCAGATTTAAGGTCACACGACAGCTTTTTTTGAGAATATTTAGCCGGCAATATTCGGCCAAGCCGATTTCGAGCCACTTTCTGGTCACACGGACTTTGACAGAGTTGGCCGAGTTTTAACGCCAATTTTGGCTTCTCGTTTTATTCGGCGCGGGAGCCGAGCCGTATCTGAAAACGCGTCTTTGGAGAAATAGGGAGAAACTGGTTCACAAATAGGGTGGTGAATGATTGAAATGGACTCATGCTCTTATGGAGCCGTCAGTCAGCAGCGGTAAGATGGTCCAGTCCAGTATCCCCTAAAAAGGTTACAAATCCTCCAAAGAGTTACCAAAAATGTACAAGACTTTACAATTCATCTTGGAATCGGTTCTTGCCACTATGTAGTTGTTTATTTCAGCTTCTGTATTTTTAATTAGGGCGTGCATTAACACTGAACGTCAAATAATATTCATTGGTGGTGGTTTCACGGTTTTAATTTAGCCAAAACTCGGCAATATAATGCCAACAACACGAGCAGGTTTGTCTTCCCACAAACTTGGCAATATTAGCAGAGTTTAACCCGGGTTTGTGTTGCTGCCTAAATATTGCCAGAAAAAGTGCTCGTGTGACTGCGGCTTTACAGAAGAGGAGAGAGAGAGAGAGAGAGAGAGAGAGAGAGAGAGAGAGAGAGAGAGAGAGAGAGAGAGAGAGAGAGAGAGAGAGAGAGAGAGAGAGAGAGAGAGAGAGAGAGAGAGAGAGAGAGAGAGAGAGAGAGAGAGAGAGAGAGAGGAGAGAGAGAGAGAGAGAGAGAGAGAGAGAGAGAGAGAGAGAGAGAGAGAAGAAAACTTTTGAAGAAAACTTTGCAACAAAGCTGGAAAGAGGAAAGGGAGACTGGCACCACTTACAGGAAAGCATACCGAGAGCTGGAGAAGAGGTGTGTGGACTAACATCTGGAAGAAGAGGTAGAGAAAGGGAGACTTGGTGGTGGAATGAATAGGTGCAACAGGAAATTAAGGAGAAAAGAATCGCATTCAAACAGTGGCAACGATCAAGATGTGAGATGGATAAAAGAATGAATAGAGAAAAAACAAGTGAAGCTAAGAGGCAAGTGGCAATAAATAGCAAAGAAACAAGTATCGGAAGAGTGGAGATCGGAGTCGAACTTGAACACAGCAGAAGGAAGGCAGAAACTGTTCAGAGTAGCTAAGCATATGAGAAAAGACAAGAAGAATGTACAAGGAGCAAAGTATGTCAAGGAAGAAAATCAAAGTGGTGGAAAGGGAGATGAGAGAAAGATGGAGAGAATATTTTTTGAGACTGCTGAATGTAGAAAATAACAATGAGCTGGAGGAGGTTGAAATGGTGGAAGGTCCAGTGGAAAATATAATAGAAAAAGAGGTAGTAGGAGCATTGAAAGGGATGAAAGATGGAAAGGCACCAGGTCCATCGGGTGTAAACAGTGATATGCTGAAACTAGCAGGAAGGACAGGTATCAGAAAACTAACTGGAGTTTTTGAAAAGATTATGAGGGAGCAGAAAGGTCCAGAAGAATGGAAGAATAGTTTTACCTTACTACTGTTTACAGGAAAAGGATCACTGGATCACTGTCATGTGGTGGGTACAGAGGTTTGAGGCTGTTAGAACATGGGATGAAGATTTGGGAGAGGGTGTTGTGTGAAAGGCTCAAGTAAATCATCAAGATCGATGACTGCCAATTTGGCTTTCTGGCTGGAAAGTCAACTACCGATGCAATCTTCATCACAAGACATCTCCAGGAAAAAATATAAGGAGAAGAAAAGGCTGTATCATGTGTTTGTGGATCTAGAAAAAAGCAATTGACAGGATTCCAAGAAGAACAATTAGATGGGCATTACGAAGACAAAAGGTACCCGAGATGCTTGTAAGGTTGGTAATGGCACTGTACGAAGAGTCGACATCAAGGGTGAGAATAGCTGGAGGAACATCGGATGCCTTTGAGATAGATGTGGGGGTGCATCAAGGCTCAGTTCTAAGTCCTCTTGTGCTTGTGGTAGTGATGGAAGAGGCCACAAAGGAATGCACAGTAGGAGATCCATGGGAGCTGTTATATGCAGATGATTTAGTCTTGACAGCCGAGACAAAGGAGGAAGTTGAGAGGAGATTTATAGATTGAAAGCAATTAATGGAGAGAAGAGGTCTGAAGGTGAATATGTCCAAGACGAAGATGATGGTAACAGGCAAGAAAATAGAGCAAAATATACAAGTGGGTAGGTTTCCCTGTGGAGTGTGCGGTAGTGGAGTAGGAGAAAATTATAGTCGTTGCAAGAAATGTGACAAGTAGTGCCATAAAAGATGCTCTGGACAAGGAAACTTGAATAGGGTGGTAGATTTCTGCTGTCCAGTGAGTATAAAAAGAATCAACAGAGGGGGCCCGCCAGAAGAGGAAGATGTAGAAACTATAGAAGTGAATGGTGATGTCATTGAAGAAATTAAACAGTTTTGTTATCTTGGTGACATTTTAGATAGCGAGGGTGGAGTGGAGAGAGCAGTAAAAAAACGAGTAGCAACTACATGGATGAAGTGGAGAGAGATAATGGGACTGCTGATAAACAAAAGTATTCCACTGAAAAACAGAGGAAGTGTATTTGAAGCATGAAAATATCAGTTTTGCTGTATGGTTCAGAGACATGGGCTTTGATGAAGAATTTGGAGGATATGTTGGTTGGTTGTGATCGGAAAATGTTGAGATATATGACTGGGATCACATGGAGAGATGAAGTGTGAAGAGGTGGCAAGAAAATGTGACATCTGACAATCTGACAGCATTGGAGATTGAAGAAGTTGAGGCAACAGATAGAGATAGTTGGAAGCGTATCATCGGCGGTCTAACCTCATAAAATATTATGGGAAAAACTGACGTTAAACAGAAAGAAGAAGAAGAAAAGAGAGTGAGTGAGTTAATACCATGTGTGTCACAGCTAGGTAAATACATACATGCATTTGAAAAAAGAGAAAGGGAGACTTATTACATTTAATAAATTGAAAAAAAATTTAGTTGACAGAAAAAACCTAATACTAAAATGAAAAAATTGGCTGAATATTTGAGAGGACATAAGGAAAAATTAAGAAAAGGAAGACGTTTGAATGTGATGTCTGGATTTTCTTCTGTCTACTGTAGACTAAGGTATTAATGAACAAATAAAATTCCACCGCTTATTAATTATTTAACTAGATTTAATCATTCATATGAATTTAGATTTAATTGGTAAGTTTTTACTTCTTCACTGAGAACCCATCCACGTTGCATCAATGAACAGATGGATAATTTAAATTATAAGTAGCTGCCACCAGTTCAAGATTTAGACTTAAGGTCTAACTCTTAAACAGAATGTTAATGTTTAAAAATCAAGGTAGTTACGTGGATATGATGGTTTTTGTATGAATATTATACCGAGTTAACACTGAATTACTTTCGAAGGTCTGTGGATAAGTATTTCCGCAACACCGTGTATGTCACCTTGGGTTGAACAAAACTATCTAGATTCAGTACACATTGATACAGCTTTAATATTGATAAGCACACGTCTCAATGGGAGATTTCACTATGAACTAATGTAACATTTTCCAAAGACTAATAGGAGATATCATTTACAGATAACTAACTGGGTTAAGACTGAGACATGTGGAGATAAATGCGTGATTTTCTGGCTACACGCGTCACTGCGAATAAGACTTATTCTTCCGAATCACTATAAGAGTTTCAATGTCATTTTTTCAAGAAGAATGTTCTGCGAATGAACGCCACACCGCGTCACTCATGTATTTCTGTTTTTTCCGTGGAAGTCACTGAAGGACACTCCACTGTTTCTTCACTTACACTATGAGATATTTCTCATCTTAATGGGAGTGTTTTTCCTATTCTTCCACTTAACTAACAACACAAAATGATCATAACAGCCTGACTAATTATGAAAGGGGAAGGGGAGTGTGGGAGTCTTGTGTGTTTGCGTTAAGTGACCAGGGGTTTTCATCCCAAAGGGCTGAGTTGATTGTAGAATCTTTTCCAGGGCGGAGAAGAGAATGATTTTAACACTTGTAATGGTGTGATGTGTGGTCTACTCGTTGATGAATATCAACCAAATATATACATATCCAACACAAAGGGGAAAAGTGGAGGGGAAATTATGTACGTCTTACCTTTTCCAGGGCGGAGAAGAGAATGATTACCGCGTGGTCTACACAGAGGGAAGGGTGGACAGACTAGCGGGAAGGAGGGACACGTTCGGACGTTATGTGATTGACTTAACTAACATGGTTATCAAACGTTTAACGCCTGGGATGGGGTGTGGGAACAAGGGATAACTACTGAAATATATAGGGTAATAATGTCTTTCAATTTGATGTGAAAAATTTGACTGGGAAGGTCATTTTAACTCTGATTATTAATCCGAAACCCTCTTACGTATCTGATTTAGTTTCCCACGGTGACCAAGTGTCGAGAGAGGAGGAAAGGCCGGGAGATGAGTGGTAATTTTACCGATCTTACTGTCTACAAGTGTCTGTCTGTCTGTAGCCAGACAGGGTCTGTATTCTGACCTCTCAAGTATCCTAAGAATTTAAGGGAATCGGTCAATCTAGAAATGGTGTTAGTGGAATTCAGGGAGGTGTGTTCCTATGAGACACATTCCTCCCACGAAATAAAAAATCCACAGAAATAAGATAATCTCTTTGATCGTGTACGGGGGGGGGGGGGGGGGGGAACGGTAGGGAAAGAAGAAAGATACAAAAAAAATGATATAACTGTTACAAAAGATAAAAATTCTTCACCTAAAACAACTGTACCTACTATGTTCACTTAGCCTAGAATAAAGAAATAAACTGTTATTAAGACCTTTCAATACACCGCATGAGACAATGTATCTCGGGACACTATGTGTGTGTAATTCTAGCATTATAGAGAGAAGGGAGATGGGGACAGGAAAGACAGGGGAGAGGAACAGAGAAGGGGGGAGAAACGGTGGGAGAGAGAATGGGAAGGAGAGGAGAGAAGAGGAAAAGAATGTTACAATATTCTGGCATTACATGAATAGCAGAAAAAATATAGCATACTATACCCCACAGAAGAATTGAAGCCTGGAATGTATTAGAAGAGGTGGTAGTGACAAGAAGTGTACATGAATTTAAAGAAAAACTAGACAAATATAGATAAAGAGACAGCACCACATGAGTATAGCTCAGTCCCTGTATGGGACAACTAGGTCAATGCACACAACTGTCCTTCACCTTCACCATACCCTTCATGATATTAAGCAGTGTGTTCCCTTCTTACCCTCCTCGGGTGATGTGCCCATCACAGCCTTGTCTGCCACAAAGGGCGTCAGCACCTTGCCATACGCCCCAAGCATCTCCACGATGCGTCCATAAAGATCGACGTCACCGCGGCCTGCTCGGATGCTGCCACAGAAGTAGATCTTAAGCTTGGACGGCATGATACTCCTGCCCAATAAAAGTGAAAATTGCATTAAGATTAAGATGATCTCTCTATCTCTCTCAATACGACTACATATCTTTATTTTGATGCTGTGGTATCATTTATGAAAGTATATTGTGTATAATCTTAATATATCAATGGTACATTAAACACATCTGTGTGGTAATCATGTTCTTTTTTATTAAATCAAAGGTAAGAAATAATTTGCTCTCCTAAATCTTTCACAAATCAATTTGCCTACACTACCCTCCCGAGTTTTGCGCTTGCTTTCTTCCGGAGGCAGAGTGCGAAACTCGCGGATCGCGAAACTCGGGTATTAAAAACACTGTAAAAATGCTTATTTAGTCCGGTTTTTTTTTTTTTTTGTGTGTGTGTGTGTGTGTGTGTGTCTACAGCGCCGTTAGGCAGTGACCTCCAGGGGTGGGATGGTAGGTCCTGGAGGTTAACTTGAGGGCTGTGTACCTACCGTATTTTACAGCTTATAAGACTCACTTTTTCCCCCAAAAAATATCCTGAAAATGCCCCAAGCCCCTGTTCACCCAGCAGTGAATGGGTACTGGGTGTTAGCCTAGGGTTTGTGACCCGCCTCCCGGGGTGGTGGCTTCGGCCAACACTACGTAGAGGAGAGGAGGGAGGAGAGGAGATTGAGCTCGAGTTGGGAGTCACCCAACGGATGCTGTTTTGGTCTGAGTGAGTGAGCTTGACACATATCTTGTCAGCTGATGGTTGTGTGACAGTGTTATACGGCAATAACACTGTCACAGTGCCTTCCTCTATTCTCTCCTGTCTCCTCCAGTATCTCCAGAAACCACAGTACCACACACGTCATGATTAATCACTTATAAAGGAGTATTTTGTGGTAAATAGTAAGGAACGGCGGGGGTGTACGGTAAGGTGCTACTTATTTCAAGGTGTTACCTATCTTATGTGACACCGGCTGCTCCTGTAGAGAAAAACACAAACAAATGGAAAAAAACAAAGCAAAACTATACTAAGCCTATTATAATACTATACTAAGCAGGAAGGAAGGAAGACGTGTTCCGTACGTCTCTTATGGGAGGCGGTAGCAGAGTGGTTAGCGTCAAGATATATGTCAAGCTCGAGCACGAGCTTGACAGACGACCTACAAAGTGATACTAAGCAGAAAGGGTCACAAGAAGAAAAAGTCTCCGAGTGGCGTTCTCGGTGATCCGAGTTCGATCCTTGATGAGGGCTGTAAAATCCACTTAAAATCTTTCTCTGCACCGTTGAGTGGCCTAAGAACACCCACACGCTGCCCATTAACTCTACCTTCGATTGCGAGTGCATCGGAGGACACAGGGGGCGGCATGAGCCTCTAATCACAGGCGTCACTACAGAAATTCTGTCTGCGCCACCACGGGCAAGGGCCAACCATTACAGCTCTCAAGTTAACCTCCAGGGCCTACCATCCCACTCCTGGAGGTCACTGCCTGACGGCGCTGTAGGCACGCCACACACACACACACACACAAAAAAAAAACGCGAAACTCGGGGATATAATGGGCGAAAGTCGGGATGATAAGAATTTAGGACTCGGCGCGAAACTCGAGGATTGCGAAACTCGCATAGCGTGAAACTCGGGAGGGTAGTGTACACTGGAGTTACTTAGGCATTATATACAGTGGCGTAGCTACGGATGGGCCTGGGTGGGCACGTGCCCACCAACGAGAGGCCGGTGCCCGCCCAGGTGCCCACCCACTGGCCACGGCTGCCGTGTGGTGTGGGAAGCGTGTTCCACTAGGTAGGACTGAGGGAGCATGCATGGAGTATTATGAATAATTTCTACTGATGACTTACCCTCGACCTCAAATACAATAAATATTTTTCCTCTGCTTGAAAGAAAGAAACATGCCTCTGAGTGAGTTAAATTCATATACTTTCTATTGATCACTTTTAACACCAACGAACATAACTAAATTACACCAGTTACCCTTACAAATTTTCTATAATGCCTTGTGTTGGTACTTAATTGGTACGTGTCTCCCTCTTGTACATGTCTTACACGCGTTCTCTGGAACGACATAACAACACAAAGTAAGTGACCGATCATTGGTGACCTTGTACGGCTGCTACGGCAGCGACCACCCCGGCTCTCACGTGAGTCACGTCTCACCCAGCCCTGATTCGTATCATCTTTCACTTTCAGGTACTGAATGTTAAATATAAACCAATATTTTCTAGTTTACATTTTCTAATAAGGTACTATTACAAGGGCGAGAATGTCTCGAGATGTGAGGGGAGTTATTTGAACGAGGTGGCACGCCGCAGTCACCGTGTCACTGCTGGCGTGTTCAATGTTTTTTTCATTTTTACTTGTGTCTTTCTCCGTGAAAGTGGTTGGATCACTGCTACATTCTTCACCATCACAAATGGATTCATCTGAACTTTCCGAACCAATTTTTTCTACTTTTTCTGCGGCCGCACGCCTATGGCGGTGTGAGAGGGAGATACACTGAGGGGAACAGCTGACCGACTCACGACGGGGACACACCACCGCCACCCACGAGATAAGCTGGCACCCCGCGCGCCGCCATTCATCGTTTCAGCGTGTCTGTACCTGCTTCCTCGCCACTGTCAGCCCCTGGTGCTTCTCCTTCGAGTTAGTGACTGGTAAGAGACAGTGCACTGTATTGTGGTCTGTGTTAAGGTAGAGAACAGTAAACAGTGACAGTGAGCCGAGTGAGGTAAACTGTGGTGACGCGTTCCCCGTTTGTCCTGTCGCTGCCTATAGTGACCTTGAACTTGTAATTACTGGCTACGTGAATATACGGCAGAAAAAGGACCCCTGTGTATGCCTAGGCCTTCCCCTTGACTCAGGGGGAAGGCCTAGGACTCACACACACTCAGGGGCCCCGAGTGTGTGTGAGTAGCCAGACAATTCCAGCACGAGCCCGGTAATCTTGCTACGCGTCCCATCCCTGTCTCCCGGGCCCCGGCGGGCCGGCACCTCCCTGCCCATCTGATGTCACGAGACCAGCCAGAGCAGGTGTTAGGAGCCCACCTGACGACAGTAGGGGCGGGGACGTGACAGTACGTATGTGTTAGTTCATTCACACACTTCTCGCCATCCACATCTTTACCCAATACCCATACATATATTTATTTATTTATCTCTATAATATTGATTGGTGTTATCCATATTATTATTTTTTTATTTTTTTATTATTACACTAGTCTGTAATCTTTAGTGTACAACTCCAATGTGATGCTAGTCATGTTGGCAATACATGGATGGGACCGTTGGAAGTGTCCCGCTTTTAGCTCAGAAAAAAAAAAGGTCATGTTAATCATGCCTCACTACATAGTCACTTCAAAATTGTGAAAACGAAATGCCGAATGGTACGAGATATCGACACTTATTTGTTTTCTTTTTTTGGTCACAGACTGCCTGCAGTGCCTGAGATCTGACTGTTTCACCTGTTTCACAACCTGCAAAATGACTTACAAAAAAGCTTCCATCAAGGATTATTTCAAGTCGAACGTGGGAGATGAGATGGTGGGAAGAAAGACTGCAGAACAAGTAGAAAAAATTGGTTCGGAAAGTTCAGATGAATCCATTTCTGATGGTGAAGAGTGTAGCAGTGATCCAACCACTTTCACGGAGATTGACACAAGTAAAAATGAAAAAAACATTGAACACGCCAGCACAACCCTAAATCTGATAGAGGTGTGTTCAACATCAGCGGTACCTACTGATATATCAGCTTCTCCATCGTTGGGCCCAGCACAACCTAAACTTGACAAATATCCTCAAACTTTATTTAGAAAGAAACACTGCTCTTTTTGCCAGGATTGGTATGAAGCATTTCCCTGGCTGGAATATTCTCAAAGTACAGATAGTATATTTTGTTTTGCTTGTCGACATTTTGTATCACCTAGTGTAAATGTTGGAAAAACATTCACCACTGCAGGGTTCAGAAGCTGGAAACATGCAGGTGGAAAGACAGGAGCAATTGCGAAGCATAATCATGCAGCCTACCATGGTGATGCAATGGTTGCTTGGAGTGAATAAAAACAATGAAAGATCAAAACACTTCTGTGAGGCAGTTAATGGGAGATCATTACAAAAAAATAAAAGAAAATCGCTACTACATTAAGTCATTAGGGCAGGTAATTTTGGTGACTTGTACCCAGAAACTGGCTCAAAGAGGGCATAGAGAAGGAGAAGAAAGTGACAATCCTGGCAATGTTAGGCAGATTTTAGAGTTAGTAGCTGCCCATGATCCAATTATAAAAGATCGGTTAGAGGGTGGACCAAAAAATGCTAAGTACACATCTCCAGAGATACAAAATGAAGTAATTTCCATTCTAGCTGAGATGATAAGGACAGAAATTGTGAATGAAGTAAAGGAAGCTAAATTTTTCTCCATTATAGTTGATGAAACAAAGGATGTATCAAAGACAGAACAGTTATCACTCATATTCAGGTATTATTACAAAGATAATGTGTATGAAAGTTTCTTGGACTTTAAAGTTGCTTTTAAGCTAGATGCAAAAACACTAACAGATGAAATACTTGGTGTTCTGAAAAGTCATGGAATTTATTTCAAGGCCAATTTAGTGGGTCAAGGCTATGATGGTGCGTCAGTGATGAGTGGCAGACACACAGGAGTGGCAGCACGCATAAAGCAAGAGGCACCATTTGCTTTCTATGTACACTGTCATGCCCATCGTCTAAACCTTGTTCTTATAGATGTTGTCAAATCTTTACCAGATGCTGCACAGTTCTTCTCATTATTGGAAAAACTATGTTTTCATCAGTGGCTCTTATGTCCATGCAAAATGGTTGGATGTGCAAAAGGAAATGTATCCCAATGAGCAAACGAGAGCTAAAACGACTTTCAGATACCAGATGGGCTTGCAGGTATGATACTGGCAAAGTAATGCAAGAGAGACTGAATGCCGTTCTGCGTGTTCTAGAAGGTTTAGCAAATGACTGCAATGCTGATAGAGCTATTGATGCAAGAGGACTTTTAGGTCAAATAAATGCTGGGTTTGCTATGAAGCTAGCCATTATGACACATATTCTTGGTAGGATAAATCAGTTATCAAATTTGCTACAATCAGCCAATCTTGACATGGCAAAAGCTGTAGAATTAATTGAAACTGTGCGAGCCCACCTTGAAGAAATGCGGTCAGACCCAGCCTCTTTTGATGCTTTGTGGGATGAAGTTGAGAGAAACTCAGCAGCTCATGGTTTTGATATTTCAGAGTGTAGAATGTGTAGATCACCAAGGAAACGGAAACTGTCTACAAAATTGCAGGATTTAGTTGTTACTGATTATATTGGAAAACAGTCAGGGAGCACACACTCTGATTTCAGTGTTAAGGATTCAACACGAATTAACTTCTATCCTATTCTAGATCATATGTTAACAGAAATGACAAGGCGGTTCAATCATGAAGCATGTGAACTTATGAAAGCATTACAGGCACTGAATCCACAAAGTACTGAGTTCTTATCTGTTGAGAAAATGTCTGGACTTATTCATGCATTTCGTGCTAATGAGGAAGATCTTAACCATGAGCTGCACTCTGCAAAACGCATCTTAGAAAGACGCTATAAGGATGTAAGTGACAGTGAAAAGCCCAAATCACTGTTAGATTTAGTGAGAATTCTTGGTCCATATGAAGAGGCATTTCCTGAGTTCTACAGACTGGCCAAAATTTCTGTAGTATTACCTGTCATCAGCTTCAGCAGAGAGAAGCTTCTCTGCTCTGAAATTAATCAAAACTACACTGAGAAAAACAATGGACAATGAGAGATTAGGTAATCTTGCTGCGTTGTCAATTGAAAGCAGGCGAGTTAAAAGCCTTGATTTGGAAGAATTTGTTAATAAGTTTGCTGAGAACCACAAGAACAGAAGAATTCTGCTTAAGTGAGGTATTCTCACTTTCTCAGTGGAATTTTTTTTTTTTATTTGCCTGCTGCTTTAAAACTTCTGCATTTTTCTTTATTTTCAGTATCAATTATGTTATTTCTATTTTGTATAAGTGGTAATATATGTATTTCATTTTTTGTCATGACTGCTTTATTTCGTTCTCCATCAGCAACTGGATGATACCCTACAGTACTCAACACACACTCCTAGAATAAAATCTAATAACCTTCCATAGTCCATACGACATCAGATAAACTCTTGAAATTGGTCAGAATGCAAAATATGCAAGGTGGGGGGGGGGGAGGGTCTTGGCACTGTAAGTGAAAGTAAGTCCCCAGTCCCCATCAAACTCCCCAGCTGTATGGGCTTGTTCGGCTCATCTAGTGCCCACCCATAGTCAGCTGTGCCCTCCCAGGTACCCACCCAATCATAAATACCTAGCTACGCCACTGATTATATACTTTCTGAATGTGTTATTGAAGGAGGATGAGGAGAAGGTAAAGATGGAGAGGAGTATAGGGAGGGCAGAGGGAAATGCCTCAATGTGGATGTGCACTTCAACCTGTTTGTTGAGGTGCACTCTGAAAGCCAGTTTGTTGAGGTGCACTCTGAAAGCCAGTTTGTTGAGGTGCACTCTGAAAGCCTGTTATCAAGATGTAGAGGATAAAAGTAAAAGCTATATATGCAACAGGATAACTTTTTAGAAATCAGTATTGTTTTGCTTACACATTAAAACTGCTTTCTAATCATCATAGCCACACCTGGGAGTATTGTTATGTTACCCTATATAATGTATAATGCAATTTATGTTGCAGTGTAGGTAAGCTACATTATAAAAGCATACATTCTGAATATGTATATCGCCTTCTCTACTTTTACGCTATGGCCGATGTTCACCTAGCAGACAATAAGCATGGGAAGTAAGCCGAGGAGTCTTACGGCAAGAGCTGAGGGTGGCAGTCCTTCATTCCTGTTGATGTGGATGTGGAGCGTGTGTGTGTACGTATGTGTGTGTGTGAGGACCTTTGCTGTGAGGACCAGAGCTAGTCTCCATCACACTATGAAAGGTAATAAATAGTTGAAGGGTATGACAAAAAAGTTCCCTTTGTACGGCGCTCGGTTCTTGAAGGAGTTTCTTTTTCCTGCATTATGTACACTTTACTAACTTGACTGATATTCAAGTACATGTGTTATTCCTTCAATCACTGATACAACCAGTTAAGCAATACCTCAGCATCACGGTTGGATCTTATAAACCAAGCCATGTCTGCATGTGACTTGTGTTTCTGTTTACCCTGGAATCTTGATCACTGATATAGATGATGAAGGGGAGGCGGTGGCCGAGTGGTTAGCGTCTTGGAGTGGTGAACTCAATGTCCCGAGTTCGAATCCTGCCGGGGGCAACTCTTTCAAGAGCCTGGTAGGGGAGCAGAAGGTCCCGAGTTCAAGTCCCACCAAGAAGCAACTGTCAAATCCATCATCGAGTGGTTGAAAGAAACCCGCATGCAGCAATTACCTGGTCCCTGATTGCACGTGTGACGGAGAAATTCTAGAGGCTGCATGGGCCTGACTGAAGATCTGAACATCACAGAAAACGGGATCTTCACCTAAGACCACAGGTGTCACTATAAAATATAATCCAGCCTGCGCCACCAACGGGCAAGATGGACCAACATCATGACTCTCCTTAAGCATACAGGCGCTATAGTCTCCATGTCCTACAGAACCTTGTAGAACCCTCCCTCAAAACACCTTGTCAACAATTACAGTAACCCTCGATAAACCGAACGCCGTGTTGCCTTCAAGCAAGCCTCTGATATACCAAACTCTAGTTCAGCATATGCGGTGATTGGTGAGCTGACGGAACATGTTGGCCGACCAGTGCGTCTCAGTTTACCTGGCATGGTTAGTTCAGTAAAAATACCTTGTACAAAATTATATTTTACTCTACAGTACATACAGTTAACTTTGCTTAAATACATATATGACCGAATGACGCCCCTCATAAACCTAACTTATGAGGCAGACAACCGATCATCCTATAAACCGAACTATCGGATATTGCGATCGACCCTTCCCCCAAATTGGTTCGGTTTATCGAGGGTTTACTGTATACCTTGAACTCAATCATCATCATCAATTGGGGGCATACGCCAGGAGGCGCATCGCCTCGCCCACCCTACGACGCCACTCCCGGGGGTTACCATGTGCGAGTCCTCATACAGGCTCCCTTCCCATACCAAGCAATTCTCAGCAGGAAGCACCAACTTGTCCCAGCCACAAACCTTGTGGGCTTCGGTAAGCCTTGTTATGCTTGGCCTCCTCCATGCCAGATTGTCTCTTACAGATACAACCCGGTGGGAAGGATGGCTTTCAAGGTAACGTGCCACATGCTTATACAGGGAGGTCCCGAAGATATGAGCAGTTAGGTTCCACCTGGCATACTCGTAAAGCGAAATCTCGTATAACGAAACACATAACTAATGGTAAAATATAGGTTTGGTTCCAGGACCATAAATTATAAAAAATAAAAAACAACAATGTGTTTTTCAAGCTAAAATAAACTATAGCAAACACAACAAACACACAGCGTCTATATTACCCACACTGTACTACCTATTCTGTAGAAAAAGCATTCTGAAAGAGAAAATAGCACACAAAATAACATAACTGCACATTAATTAAACATAAAAAACATGCATAACAAACAAAAAAGACGTTGTACTGTAGGGGACCCCGCGTGATACAAAAGAGGGTAGTGTAGCTGTCCCAAGGTTGGGGCAGCACACCTGGCTAATTACCCCTAAGGATCAGGCCGCGCCATATGCTTAATTACCCTTCAGGTCACGCCTTGCTAGGGGTGACCTGACTGCGGTCCCAAGGTTGGAGCCGCACACTTGGCTAATTACCCCTAAATGTCAGGCCGCGCCATATGCTTAATTACCCTTCAGGTCACGGCTTGCTAGGGGTGACCTGACTGGGGTCAACCAAATCCCCCTTTGTCCAGCCTGGGAGTGGTAGGGCTCATATTTTATACTTGATAATTTTACTCACCCTAGTTTGAATGTCGTAGCATTGGATTTTCGATCTCGTATATTGAAAATAGACCCTAATTTACACCTCTCGTATCATCAGATTTTCGTATACCGAATGCTCGTATAACGGGACCTCCCTGTATAGCCAAAGTAGGCGCTGACGGACTATGTAGGTAATAGGCCTCGATTCAGTCTCACAGTGCAATCACTGATTTGACACATAGTCATCCCAGCGATACCCCATGATTCTGCAAAGACACCCATTACCAAAGACATCGATTCGCCTCTTCAAGTCGCTATTTAGTGTCCATGTCTCACATTCATAGAGTAAGACAGGGATCACAAGCGACTGGAAAAACTGGATCTTTATCTTTCTGCACTGGTATCGATATCGCCAAATACTGATGTTGAGCGAGTCTATGACTCCATGAGCTAGACCAATCTGCTGTAAGACTTCATGACGTGACCCGCCGTCATTCTGGACTGCGCTACCAAGGTATGTAAAATTTACCAAGATCTCAATGTCCTCGCTGCATGCATGAACAGACTGTTTCATCTAGTAAGCCTCCAAACACCTGGGCCTTAGTCTTGGGCCAGGAGACCCACAGGTCCCAAAGGCTTTGCCTCCTCTTGCAGCATCTCGAAAGCCATCATCAGAACCTCCAGCAACTCAGCAAAGATTACTGCATCATCAGCAAAAACAAGATCAGTGATCTTGGTATTGCCAAGGTATGCTCCACAATCCTTTTGGTCCACAACTCTGCCCAATACCCAGTAATCCTAAAAATCACAATCTTATTTCTGTAACCTGTCCTCTCGCTCCGGTGCTGCCCCGGGACCCTACCTAAGCGGATGTGCTTCTGGCATTACACCACAGCTAAGTGGGAGGACCTAAGGCCTAGGCCTTACTCTGGTTTTTCATGGAATGATTATTGCTTCCATGTCAGAGATCCATCTCTTTCTGCAGAGTGTATAACTGAGGTCATTGTCTCTGGCACGGAAGCATATACAGTGCCTACGGATGAAATTAGGATGACGGTGAATATAGCACATTTTTTTGGCAATACCAGTACGCAGAGCTGGGCACTAAATACATTGAATGTATTTAAATACTAAATACTAAATACATGGGAGAAATGTATTTAAATACTAAATACATTTTACGAATGTATTTAAATACTAAATACTAAATACATCAATTGTATTTAAATACATTTGTAAATACAGTTTAAATGCACACACATTTTTACATGTCCGACAAAAAAGGATTTCCTTGGGATTTCCTTAGATTTTGGGTTTCCTTAGAAATTTCCTTCTCAGGCCAAAATTTCCTAAAAATAAGGACATTTCCTTGAAAGTGGAAACACTGGTTCACTGTAACATCAGGGTTGCCAGATAGTTGGGCGGATTTATGGCCAAATCAACTGATAAAAAAGTATTTACATTTTTATATTATGAGTATTTAAATACAATGTATTTAAATACTGTATTTAAATACATGACAACCAATGTATTTCTAAATACATTTCTAAATACACAAATGTATTTAAATACGTATTTAAATACAAATGTATTTAAATACTGCCCAGCTCTGCCAGTACGGCAGTACATTGTGTTGTGGCTGACAAAACCTAACCCAATATACCTAAACCAAACCTAAATATGGTAAAATTCTAGTCCTTTCTCGCCCTTATTAGTGGGGATTTTGCTCCAGACCTTCACATTTCCCTTCAGATACCTCTAAAACGTAATTATAAAATGAGTGAGATTTCCCCCCCAACACCACTTCACTCCTTAAAGGACAACCACTAGGACCCCTCCAAAAAATATTGTTAATATTACTAATCTAACCTCACTATAACCTAGCCTAACCTCACCAATAACCTCCTAGCATGACCCCCAATAGTTACTACTAACCTAACCTCAATATAACCAAACCTAGCCTGGTAATATTTTATGGCTTTTATGCAGAGCAAAGAAGGGCGCCTACATGCCCTTCTCGGAAGAGTTAGACCTATGGCTTGCAGATTAGTTTGTTATGACGTCAGGAGCTGCATACACAAATTTGTTACTGAACCTTAACAGCTACTCAGGCCAAGAAATTTTGATTAACTAATATTTGACCGTTAAGCACTAAATGGTTATTCACTAAACTGTAAGTTTTAGCAGTACTGATAAAGCCTTAAATGTGCCGGGGAGCACCATTGCCTCTTTACAAACAGGTTTTGGAGCCGCCGCCGCTAGTCAAACATGGCGGCCCGAGGAAAACATTCTCGTCAGCTGTCCATATATAAACAAAGACGAGACCGTGCATACAGTAGATTATGTCATGTTGTGATGATAATGGTATCGTTTTCAATCATTATAACATTGAAATGGAGACTATGACTGCCCAAGGGTATCATACCCTTGAAACTCAACATATCGCTACATTTTGTGTTGCTGACCGGTCTTCTTTCTGTTTAACGTCAGATGTTCCCATATCTTATGGGGTTAGACGGCCTATGATGCGGTTCCAATTATCTCTATCCATTGCGTCAAGTTCTTCAATGTCCAATGCTGTCAGATCCTCTTCAATACACTGTCTCCACGTCTTTGGCCTGCCCTGTTATCCCCCCCTCCTCCATAACAAACCTGGAGACCTCTCACGAATGGGAGGTTTTAGGTGGGGAAAGTGCAAACGAGTTTTGTGCTGGGAATAGATTATGTGGATGGCATAAAATATATCCGGTGAACACCCTATGGGATGACATAGGCCAAAAATACATCAAAATACAAATCCCACAAAGTCTACGGGAATCACCTACTTTTTCAGAAAATTTCTTAAACCTAACCTAAGGAAGCATTTTTGACGATTTTGAATGTCACCATCATTCTTAACACATCAACATGTATCAGAAAAGAGCACATCTAACCTCATACTCAATTACTGGTTGAAAATACCAAAAAAATGAAAAAAAATTGTAAAATATGTGGTCATCTTGGGGATCCTGGCACCAATTATAATTATTACCATTCGTTCTATTGTTCGGCTATCGCGATTTTGGCTATCGCGCGCCGATAGCGGCACCAATTAGGCGCGATAGCCGAGGTTTGAGTATAGAGACTTTTCTTGGACCAAGTCAAAGTAGTATACAGTTTGTACAAGTATATAATACAAGTCCATTAAGTGACTTAGTGTTAATACAACCAAGTACTGTATGTAGAGCAGCCAGTGTGTGCAGCGGAGCTCGTAAGATGAGCATGTATGTTTCGCCGTGGTCCAAGCTCTTCTTTTCTCGTTCCCCAGCCTTCCGACACTCCTGTTGATCCTCTCTCATTACTAGATGACATCGACAGATATAAAAGGCTGACGTATATACAATTGTTCTGTTACTTTGCTCGAGCTAACAAAAAGATGAGCTGTCCAATGTTCTCATGGATGATCCGCAAAATATAGATACAGTCAAACCTCGATATAACGGACTAAAGGGAGGGGAGGAGTGGTCCGTTAAAGCCGATTGTCCGTTATAGTGAGGGTATTTTCCCAAGGGTGGGAAAATATATGAAAAAAACGGAAAAATTGTGAAATAAATGAGAAATAATCACAAACACAACCAGACTGTGTAGCTATGTTGGGAGGTAAACAGTGACTGGCACTACATGCTGAATTTGGTCCGCTCCTACACGTGAAATAAATGAGAAATAATCACAAACACAACCAGGCCGTGTAGCTAGTCAAGCTCAAGCTCTAGAGAAAGGTAAACAAACAACAAGCCAGACAGCCGTGGCTGTCAAAGGTATTGCATATTATTATGACTAATGCTCATTATTATATATATTATATGGTTGTGAAGTGCAGTTCTATACACGTGTCACTATTTAGGTCAGTGTAGCACTGCGTGTCACCTTAGATAAGGGTGATTTAGGGTGTTGACATGACAGGGAAACGTAGCAGTGGCCACGCCATAACACTAATAATCACTATTTTAAACAATACACACCTTCTACCACTAAATCACTAGCAACACAGGCTCCTTCCTTATATATCTTAATATGTGATACATCAAAACTCCTTAAAACCCAAGCATTCCAAAGTAAAATGAGAAAATAATACAATTATGTTGAGTTGACAATTCGAGCGGCGATAAGCAGTCTAATATAAAGAAAAAAAAGAAAAGAAAAAAAAAGTCACGCAAATGGAGTCAGTTATATCCGAAGTCCGTTACATCGAGGTCCGTTATATCGAGGTTTGACTGTACGTATAGATGTAATTCTATATGCATTCTATCTACCTATCAATCAATCATTGGGGGCTTACGACGGGGGGCGCGTCGCCTCGTCCACCCTACGACGCCACTCCCGGGGATCACGCACGCGAGTCCCATGCAGGCTCCCTTCCCATACCAAGCAACTCTCGACAAGAAGCATCAGCTTGCCCCAGCCACGAGCCTTGTGGTCGCCCTCTTGGCCTCCTCCACGCCGGATTGTCTCTTACAGAAACAACCCGGTGGGAAGGATCAGTTTCAGGGTAGCGTGCCACGTGCCCATATAGCCGAAGTTGGCGCTGACGCACTATCCAGGTAATAGGCCTCGATTCAGTCTTACGGTGCAATCACTGGTTTGACACGTAATCATCCCAGCGATACCCCATGATTCTTTGTAGACACTTATTACCACAGGCATCGATTTGCCTCTTCAAGTCACTATTTAGTGTCAATGTCTCACAAACAGAGTAAGACAGGGATCACAAGTGACTTGAAGAGCTGGATCTTTGTCCTCCTGCACAGGTACCGACAATGCCAAATACTCCCACTGAGCGAGTCCATAACACCGTGGGCTATGCCAATCCGCCGTAAGACTTCTTGACGTGACCTGCCGTCATTATGGACTGCGCTACCAAGGTAATGTAAAATGTTCCAAGATCTCTATGTCCTCACCACACACATGAACAGACTGTACTGTTTCATCTAGTAAGCCTCCAAACACCTGGACCTTGGTCTTGAGCTAAGAGACCTCAAGTCACAAGGGCTTTGACCTTTGATGGCTTTGACCTTCTCTCCCTCCCTCCGGGAGGGAGAGAAGGGGAAGGTCAGAATATGGCTTGTGGGACCTGCTAGCGCTCACACTGACAGTGACTGACACAGGGTAGTGGCTTGGTTACTGTGGCAGAAAGGCCCAAAAAATTATTTAAATTCATCTCAGGGGTCAAAATTTACAATGTAACAGGGATTAGATTTCCAGACAAGTTAGATTTTTTGCATTTAATTAATATTTAATTTTGGCCTATGCCAATGCCAATTGCCTCCGTGGTGCAGTGGCTAGCGTGCCTGGCTACGAATCTGCGGGCCCTGGTTCGATCCCGGGCCAGGGCAAGTCGGTGACCAGCCTACCCAGCTGTTCTTACTTCCTTTCGGGGTTGATAAATGGGTACCTGGGGTAACCTGGGGAAGGTAACTGTGGTAACCCGGGAGTCACACTAGCCCTGTGTCCCGGGGTAACGGGTTCTCACCCACCACAGGCTCTAAGGGCTAATGCCAAGGAGATGAGCACCGCATGCCATGCGCAGCTTAGCGTATGCTCCCATCTTTACCTTTACCTACCAATGCCAATGCCAATTTTGGCCGATGCCAATCTGTTGTAAGACTTCTTTACATGACCCGCCGTCATCATGGACCGCGCTACCAAGGTATGTAAAATGTTTCAAGATCTCAATGTCCTCGCCGCATGCACGAACATACTGTACTGTTTCATCTAGTAAGCCTCCAAACACTTGGACTTTGGTCTTGAGCCAGGAGACCTCAAGTCCCAAAGGCTTTGCCTCCTCGTTCAGTGCCTCGAGAGCCATCACCAGGACCTCCAGCGACTCAGCAAAGATTACAGAATCATTGGCAAAAACAAGATCAGTGATCTTGGTGTTGCTGAGGGATGCTCCATAATCACTTTGATCTACAATTTAGCCCCAAACCCAGTCCATACAAGTGTTGAAAAGTGATGAGGCAAGGACGCACCCTTGCCTCACTCCTGTATTCACAGGAAAAAAGCTGGATACACCTCCCCCACACTTCACAGCACTTTCAGTCCCAGAGGACAGGCCAGTCATCAAACCAATAGTCATTGCAGGAATCACGCAAAGTCGCAGAATATCTCAGAGTGACTCACGGTGCACTGAGTTAAATGCCTTCTTGAGATCAACATAGGCTGCAAGCATCCGCTGTTGAAACTCACGTCGGCGTTCCACCAGGACACTAAGCGCTAGGATATGGTCCGTTGTTGACTTACCAGGTGTGAACCCAGACTGCTGAGGTCTCTGATGCTTCAGCAAATGACTGCGGATCCGTGTCAGCAATAGATTAGCAAGCACCTTGCCTAGCACGCTGAGCAGTGTAATACTGCGGTAATTGTTGCAGTCCAGACGGTCCCATTTCCCATTCCAGATTGGGATGACCAGCCCCCTTTTCCAGTAAGGAGGAATGGTACCTGATTGCCACACTGCAGTCAGGACAGCATGCAACCTGCGGATCATGGCTTCACTCCCAGCTATGAGGAGCTCCACACTGATATTACAAACACCAGCTGCCTTTCCACCCCTCAACTTTGCCACAGTCTCTCTGACTTCGTCAAGAGAGAATGCGGTTTTGTCAATGAGAGGATCGGTATCTAGTGATCGCCTGTAATCTAGTGATGTGAAGCCGCCCAATTGGAGGGTCCACCATGAACAACTGCCCAATGTACTCAGCCCAACGAGCCATCTGCCCATCCATGTCCGACACGAAGTGCCCATCTGCTGCTCGAATAGCACTTGCCCGAAATGGAGACTTGAAACGGAGCTTCTTTAGGGTTCAGTATGCGGGTCGGAGGTCATTAGCATTCAAATGGCCCTCAACATCCTAAGCGAGACTCCTGACATACCTCTCCTTATCTCTCCCCAGGAGAGTTCTAATCCTGCATGACAGAGCTCTGTACTGGTCCTGGAGGGATATTTACCATTTCTTGCGAACGTTCACAACAGGCTTGCGAATTCGCAAGCCTTGTGGATGTTCACAATTTCTTAGGACATATTTACTAAGCTTGAGAACGGCTGTGAACGTTTGCAGTGTTCGCAATCTGCGAGTGCTCCTGACCAGTCGCAAGGCCTTGCGACTGGTCACTAACTGCACACTAAATAACTCTATAAAACCGAACCCAAACCTATCCTATACCTAACCAAAACTAAACCTAAACATAACCTAACCAAACTCATATGTAATCTAACCTACCGTCAATAGTATTATTTCGGTAGTGGGTTTTCAAAAGTCCTAGGGATTCTTACCTACATCATCGTGGAGATTTCTTCATTCTGAGTATTTTAAAACACATTTCCCATGGCGCAATTAAATAATAATGGCGTTACATGTACTACCGAAAATCTATCGTTATTTCAGCCAGAAATGGTTGTTAGGTTAAATTAGATTAGGTTAGGTTAGAGATTGGGTTTGATTTAGTAACAATTTATATCAAGAAAAAATTAAAGTTATCAATACGTACTATGGCAATGCGAAATAGAGCAATGTTTGCGGGGCGGATTGGGCACCCCCTACACATGTAAACTAAAATTTATTTCCGATAAAAATGAATGATAGATTAATTTACTACACGACTATAGTGTTATTGATGGTAGAGATACGGGTTCATACCTATAACTGCCGCGGCTAGAGATACGGGTACATACTTATAGCCGCCGCGGCTAGAGATACGGGTTCATACCTATAACCGCCGTGGCTAGAGATACGGGTTCATACCTATAGCCGCCGCGGCTAGAGATACGGGTTCATACCTATAATCGCCGCGGCTAGAGATACGGGTTCATACCTATAGCCGCCGCAGCTAGAGATACGGGTTCATACCTATAATCGCCGCGGCTAGAGATACGGGTTCATACCTATAGCCGCCGTGGCTAGAGATACGGGTTTATACCTATAGCCGCCGCGGCTAGAGATACGGGTTCATACCTATAGCCGCCGCGGCTAAAGATACGGGTACATACCTATAGCCGCCGCGGCTAGAGATACGGGTCATACCTATAGCCGCCGCAGCTAGAGATACGGGTCATACCTATAGCCGCCGCGGCTAGAGATACGGGTTCATACCTATAGCCGCCGCAGCTAGAGATACGGGTTCATCATACCTATAGCCGCCGCGGCTAGAGATACGGGTTCATCATACCTATAGCCGCCACGACTAGAGAAACGGGTTCATCATACCTATAGCCGCCGCGGCTAGAGATACGGGTTCATCATACCTATAGCCGCCGCAGCTAGAGATACGGGTTCATCATACCTATAGCCGCCGCGGCTAGAGATACGGGTTCATCATACCTATAACCGCCGCGGCTAGAGATACGGGTTCATCATACCTATAGCTGCCGCGGCTACAGATACGGGTTCATCATACCTATAGCCGCCACGGCTAGAGATACGGGTTCATCATACCTATAGCCGCCACGGCTAGAGATACGGGTTCATCATACCTATAGCCGCCGCGGCTAGAGATACGAGTTCATACCTATAGCCGCCACGGCTAGAGATACGGGTTCATCATACCTATAGCCGCCGCGGCTAGAGATACGGGTTCATCATACCTATAGCCGCCGCGGCTAGAGTTGTTCTTGGCGCTCCATAATAGTAGATAAATGCTTAGTATGTAGATATATATAAGGTGCTAGGCAGTGGTAGAAAATGTACACACTGCTGTTTCCCGCGCCAAAATATGTAGTATAAACAAAATTCCTTTATATTGATTTTTATTGCTGCAATAATACATTTCTTACAAGAAGAAAAAAAAAATTCTACGGTTTTTGGTCACAATATATCCTTTGTATTTGTTATTTGTAGTGAAAGAATTATTGGAGTGGCGTTACTTTCACTGTTTGTTTTGATCGCAAGGAGTGGAGGATTCCTAGCTGGTAGCTATTCACAAGACTTTGATAAATAGTTCGCAAGGATAGCTCCCAACATTGAACAGCCCTCTATTCTGCGAACAGAAATTTGCGAACGTTCTTAGACTTGTGGTAAATATCCCTCCTGGTTCCCAGCAAGCCTGGCAGTGCGACTCTCTTCGATTTTCTCCAGCGTCTCCATCGAGACAAAACCACGCCCTGTCCTCGGGCGCTCCCCAATACACTCTTGGCAGCCTGTAGAGTTTCACGTTTGTAGGTATCCCACAGTTCTACAGGGTCCTCGAGGGCACTGAGCACATTAAACCGAATTGAGACTGCCACTGCATACTCGTGGGCACATGTCAAGTCCTTCAGCTTCTCAAGATGAAACACAGTATGGTTACCTCTTGAGATTCTTCTGGACTTGACATGTAGCTTAAGTGTAGCAACAACAAGTCTGTGATCAGTTACAATGAACGCAGCACCCCGGTAAACCCTGCAGTTCTGGAAGATCCTCCAATGAGTATTAACGAGAAAGTGTTCGATCTCCTTAACTACCCCTCCAGCTTAACTATACCATGTCCAGCAGTGCAGCTCTGATCTCTGATACCAAGAACCTGCATTGTCCTGCAATTCTCAACCTTCTGAACCTTGCGAAATTCAGGAGAGAACTGTTTTTGTTCCATGTACAGGAGCCATGGGGACCAACACATAACTCATAGCCATCTCTCACAGTGCCAGTAGTAGCATTGAAGTTGCCCAAGACCATGAGTGTCCGAGGAGGACACTGGTTTAATACAGAGTCGAGTTTGGCGTAGAACATCTCCTTCTCTTCAGCTTCACACACCTCGGTAGGAGCATACACTGCAACAAGAGACATGAAACCCAGAGTGTGTTTGGTGACCATTGCTCATGCCGGACCAGTAGTAGGTGTAACCCCAACTGCTAGTCTCGCCACTGCCAAGCCTCCTCGTCTCAGAGCGTCCCACTATATCCACCCTCAACCTACTGAGCTCGCCCGATAGGAGAGGTAGTCGATGATTGTCTGAGAGGCTCAGAACGTTCCAGGAGCCCACACGTAGAACCCTCGGGAGGTTTATCCCAGGAGTGATTCAACGGGCAGGCGCCGCCTCTGCACCGCCCCGGCCACCCCTACAAGAAACTGGTGGGCTAGGGGACCTTTCACTTCATTTAGAGTGCGGGATTCCCGAGGGCTTTGCTCCACACTCATCATAAACTACAGACCCCCCCATGCGTCGGCATGGGAGGGGTCTGCGTGGTCTGGCTCCCCGGCAGAACCGGGTCGGGGACGCGGTTACCTTGCCCGCGACTGATGCTTCACCCCCGCCCTCTACTTCTGATTGTAGTTGTGGCCATGACATGTTTTTTTCAGGAGAGGGGGTATAAGCCTCTCCCCAACCAATCTATGTCAGGGATTGGCCTTATTGCTCGCCGTGGCCAGGGACGCAGAACCCCCTGTAGAGATTAACCCCAGGTTGCCCACTATTTCACCCATAGCTGGGGCTAGATGGACATTGACCCAATAGTGAGTTCATCTGCCCTTAAATATGTTCTGATTTTTAGTCCATCTGGGTGTCCAGTAAAACCCTCCTCATAAGACATAAGAACATAAGAAAATAAGGAAGCTACAAGAGGCCGCGAGGCCTACACGTGGTAGGCCTACCACGACTTTCCTACCTCTCCTTTATTAAATCCCTTTATCCACTTAAAAACTTCTATCAGATCGCCCCTCTCATCATCTCATCTCGGTATCCTCACTGGTAGAACCAGTGGGGGAGCCAGTTTGCTCCCTTGTTGAATAGTTGTTTGACAATATAATATAACCAGTTCTGATCTTGGATAAGACATGGTGGAAATATTGAATGTAGAGTAGCAATTAAAGTAGAACATAGAACATGTTGAGCTACTGGCCCACCGAGAGTTTAATGTTACAGCATGCATATAGGCAGACCAGAAAATTGAATGTACATAGAATAGAAATGTATAACACAGAGATAATGAACAAGTAGGACCATTTAGTCCTGACTTCTTGTGTTATGATGAAGTCCTAATTGTCCTTCATGCAGTATGTGCAGACTTGCCTTAAGGGTGGTTCACACTGAGGTTTTTTCGGCATTTTTTGTAGACAGAGAAGTCGGTCTCTTGCGGGCTAGTGCGGAGATTACGTTCACACACGCAATTAGTTTCGGTCGACAAATCTTCTTCTTCTTGTGACTTTTTCTGCTTTTAGTATCGCTTTGTAGGTCGTCTGTCAAGCTCGTGCTCGAGCTTCTTGTACCAGGGGCAGTGAGGGTCTCAGGCAGCAGGGTCAGGGGTCACGTCGCGCTAGGGTCTATAGGGGGCTAGGGCTGGCTTGTGTGTATTTGGCGCGTGATAGATAAGTTTTCGCGCACTTTACCTATTATGAAGTAGTATTGATAGTTTCATTTTTTCCTTGATATCATCTACTAAAACAAACCCTAGTCTAACCTAACATAATCTGAATAAAACTAACAACCGTTTATGGCTAGCTAAAATTGGAAAATTTTTGGTATTATATGTATCGCCATTGGCATGGGAAATTGGGGAAATTGGGATTCAAATTAAGGATGAAAAGATCTGCACGATGATGTAAGTTAAATTTGTTAGTTTTTAGTGCCCAATACCGAAATTATACCAATAATTGGGGTGAGTGGGGAAGAGGGACATGCTGGCTTCTGCGTTTATTTGAATTTGGCGCGCGAAATTCTTGGCAAGGGCAAGTTGGGCAAGTCGGTCGATAAAAGACCGAGTGAGCGGCGTGTGATTTTTTTTAAAAACCTATTGCGATCATGACACCAGCGCCAGACCCAGACCGACTTCTCTGTCGACAAAATGCCGAAAAAACCTCAGTGTGAACCACCCTTTAAGCTCACACTGGTCTGTTAACATTGCCACTGTTGAAGGAAAACATTGATTCCAGCACGGAAAAGGTTTTGCAGGACTGTGTATAACTTTCAGTTGTGAAGCAATGTACATAGCCTACTTACCATCAACTTTATATTTGTTATTCCTGATGGCATTAAGGAGAGTAGTTTTCTGCAATTTACTACTGCCTGGCTGATGCCTTCAACAAGTACCGTAGAACTTGATATGTTGCTCGCTTGTCGCTCACTTGACATGTCGCTTGATATGTCTTTGACCATGCGCTCATAAAATATTTTATGCTTCATATACCCATCAGATTCATCTCCCATGGCTGATATTCACAATTTATCGCTGATAGGGTAACTTTTTGGCACGACGTGCTGCACAGCTGTTTTCCTGTGTGACATCATCTGCCGCACGTGCGTAGTCGTGGCACTGTTGTGATCTGGTGGGGGTAGCATGTTGGCCCGTTACACCGGGCAATCGTACACCATCAGATTCGCTTATTTAACCTTGATAACTCTAAAAAAAACTAAATAAAAAATTTTGGTAATGGGCTTTCACCAATTTCGAGGCTGAAACTTAAGTTTTCCTGAATAGTTTTGAATGAATTTGGCTTTCGTTTTAGTCGGAAATCAATGTATATTTATAGGTGTAAGGGTTGCCCGCCGCTTCTCCTGGCCCTTCCCGCAAACCTTGCTCTGCTTCGCACTACCGTAGTACAGGGAGGTCCTGTTATACAAGCATTCGGTATACGAGAAATCAATGGTACGAGCTGAGTAAATTAGGGTCTATTTTCAATATACGAGATCAAAAATCCAATGCTACGACATTCAAACTGGGGTGAGTAAAATTACCAAGTTCAAAATGCGCGCCCTACCACGTATGCATCTGGGCTGTATGATGATGTACAATGATTCAGATGCGCAGAGACGAGTTTGTGGGCAGTGGAAGAGGTCTGCGCACCCCTCCCTTGTCCTTTACCTACCCTACCTTCTCTTGTATCATGCGACGTCCCCTAGAGTACAACGTCTTTTTTGCTTGTATTGTGCCTTGTGAGTCAATTTTAGTGATTTGCTGGTTTACTTAATGTGCTTATTGTGACTTATTTGTGCTCTGTCCTACTGTGATGTCACACTCTTAATTCACTGTGTTTTGTGTGTCTACCACACAACATTACCACTTGTGAGTGTTATGCATGTTTTAT
Organism: Chionoecetes opilio; assembly: GCA_016584305.1. Classification (NCBI taxonomy): domain Eukaryota; kingdom Metazoa; phylum Arthropoda; class Malacostraca; order Decapoda; family Majidae; genus Chionoecetes; species Chionoecetes opilio. The sequence goes on from JACEEZ010022873.1 coordinate 51,710, forward strand.
GTTTAATTAATGTGCAGTTATGTTATTTTGTGTGCTATTTTCTCTTTCAGAATGCTTTTTCTACAGAATGGGTAGTACAGTGTGGGTAATATAGACGCTGTGTGTTTGTTGTGTTTGGTATAATTTATTTTAGCTTGAAAAACATGTCTTTGATGGGGTCCTGGAACCAAACCTATATTTTACCGTTAGTTATGTATTTCGCTATACGAGATTTCGCTTTACGAGTGAGTATGCCAGGTGGAACCTAACTGCTCGTATCTTCGGGACCTCCCTGTATTGATCATTCTTTTTTTCTTGATATCATGTTACTATAACAAAACCCACCTCTAACCTAACCTAACTTAATCTGATTTAACCTACCTTAACCTTTTCTGGTTGAAATAACGGTAAATTTTGGTATTATTCTAGTGTTTGCCCATACTGCCCCCCTCTCCCGCAAAACAAGCTTGGGGACCTGGGGAAATGCGGGATAATTAGCTGGGGTACAAAATATGCGTCGCAACCACATAGTTTTAGAGTTAGGGGTGATGTAAAAATCCCTAGATCTAGGGAAAATGGATTCCTCCCCTCTGTTAGGAAGCTAGGTTAAATTAGGTCAGGTTAGATTATAATTATTGGGGGATTGAGGCACCCCGCTAGGTTAGGTTAGATTACCGGGGGGTCAAGGGGGGCGGAGCCACCCCGCTAAGAGCTTAGGTTAAAATTCATTTGGTTTGGAAAATGCCCCTAGATCTCAGGAATTTTGACCCCCTACATAACTCCAAGAATACGTGTTTCCAACCCATTATTTGTTCCCCACCCGAAAACCCCGCATTCCCACAGGTCCCCAAGCTTTTTTGGGGGAAGGGGGAGGGTATGGGCAAACGCTAGAAATTTACCTACATAGATTTACAGTAATACATGCAATGCCATTATTATTCAATTGCGCCATGGGAATAGGGGTTCAAAATATTCATACAGAAGAAATCTACACGATGATGTAGGTAGGAATCCTAGGACTTTTGAAAGCCCACAACCGAAATAATACCAAAATAAGTAAATAGAAACAGGAATAGTTCCAGAGTTTACCAGTGAAAGGAATGAATAAGTAAAGATGCTGATTAATTCTTGCATTAGGAAGATGAACGAGTGGGCAGTTAGATGGCAGATGGAATTTAATATTGATAAATGCAGCGTTATGAATGTTGGTAGAAAAAACCCTGGTAATAGATACACCATAAGCAATGTATCGCTGAAAAGATCAGAAGGTGAAAAAGATCTTGGAGTGAGGGTGAGCCCAGACCTCCGACCTAGGAAACAATGTATTGAGGCCAGAAATAGAGCTAATAGAGTATTAGGATTTATTACCAGAAGTGTTAAAAGTAGAAGTGCGGAAGTTATTCTAAAGCTTTATCTGGCTCTAGTCAGGCCTCACCTAGACTATGCGGTTCAGTTTTGGTCTCCATATTACAGGATGGATATAGCCTTGTTAGAAACAGTGCAGAGAAGGATGACCAAAATGATACAAGGGATGCGTAACTTTAGTTATGAGGAGATTGAAGTTATTAAAATTACACTCACTCGAGAGACGCAGAGTAAGGGGCGATCTGATAGAAGTTTTTGAGTGGATAAAGGGATTTAATAAAGGAGAGGTAGGAAAAGTTCTTACGGCTTTTAACCAGGGTAGAACAAGAAGTAACGGATTCAAGCTGGAAAAGCGTAGATTTAGAAAGGAAATAGGGAAAAACTGGTTCACAAATAGGGTGGTGAATGAATGGAATGGTCTCAGTAGACAGGTAGTTAGTGCGGAGTCATTAGGGAGCTTTAAAGAGGAGCTGGATAGGTTCATGGATGGGGATGAAAGGTGGATGTAGGTAGTGTTAGGTGACAGGAACTACCATGTGTAGGCCTCGCGGCCTCTTGTAGCTTCCTTATTTTCTTATGTTCTTACGTTCTTAGGAACAGAATAGGGATGAGAATGAGTAGAAAGTCTTATGCAGCGAGGCCGCGAGAGGGGGGGAGGCATACCGCTAGCAAGTTCAGTGAGCATGAAAATAACGGTAGAAGATGGCAAGAGAAGCAACATTGAGCAAAAAATCTTTGGGTTCAATAATGAAATCACTTTTATTCTTCCTTTTCATTACCAGTGGAACTGTCGCCGAAAATGTTCACGTCTGCGAGAGTTCTTGGTCAGTGTTTTTGCGAGAATTCCTATCGGCGACAGTTCCATAGACCAGTTGTGACAAAAAGGTATTATTTTACACTAGGACCAGAATTCCCTACACAATTGGTAGTATGGTTTCAGTAAAATTCTAGTCCTTTCCCGCCCTCATTAGTGTTTTTTTCCAGACCTTCCCAGTTCCCTCTTAAACGTACTGGGTGGAGAAATGCCGGTAAATTTCCAGATGAACACCGAACTTCCTTTGGTGGACGAAACTATTTTTTTCTGGTAAGTTTTGATGTGTTTTGAATTAATCTGCTAACCGTTTCTGTTGCAAATCACTTTTTTTTTCAACATAAAGGACAAAAAAAAAAAATGTAACCTAACCAAACCTATACCTAACCTTTACCAAAATAAATAAATAATAGTAAATAAATAAATATTTGCGACAGAAACGGGGGTATTATTCTAGTTTTTTCCCATACTCTCCCTCTCCCACAAAAAAATTTTGGGGCCCTGGGGAAGCGGGATTTTTGGCGGGTTAAAAAATATGCGTCGAAACCCACATATTTTTTTGAGTTAGGGTTTGTTGAAAAACCCCCAGATCAAAGGGAAAAATTCTTTGATTTTCTGGTCCGAGACGTTGAACCTAACGATCCCCACACAATGATGACCGAAGTGTCGAAATCCCCCCAACCCCCCCTGGGATTTTAGGTCGATTTTTTTTGGGTTTGGGGGTAGGTTATATTTGGGTATTGGGGTTAGATTTGGTTAGGTTTTGGTTTAAATTTTTGTTTGGGTTGGGTTAGTTATCGGGGGTCAAGCCCCACGAGGTCAGGTAATTTTTGGTTGGGCAAATTTCTCTTAGATACAAGGGAAAATTACCTAGATCTGGGAAATTTTTCCCCCCCCCCTACACAACTTTTAAATTACGCTTTTCCCGACGCATAATTTGTTCTCCACCCGAAACCATGCACCCCAGGCCCCCCAAACTTTTTTGGGGGGAAGGGGAGAGTATGGGCAAATACTAGAAATTTCCCAAAAGGGGTAGCAGTTTTATTAAAACATCAAAACTCGCCAGAAAAAAATTTTTTCGTCCACCAAAGGAAGGGGTTTTTCATCGGGATGAATACCGGACCCCCTTCACCTCCCCCAAAACGCCCACCTGCCCCCTAAAAAATGGGGAGTGGGGGGCACCCCCTACACCTTAAAAAAAATATCATTTTCGACAAAAAAACAGAGTAGAGTCCTCATTAAATACCTCAAAACTTTTCGGGAAAACAAATATGTTTCGACTTCGAAATCGGAAAGCCCACTCCCGAAATTTACCAAAAAAGAGGTAAAAAATATGTTAATTTTTGGTTTTCCACAATGAATAACAAGCGATTATACTGAGCCGAAAAAAATAGTGAAAAATAAGTTGTAAGGCCGGGGAGCCCGTTAACTAGGGGATATTGACCTTTAAAACTGTATCACGGACACTTTTTGATATTATGAACATACGGGGTAACACCTGGTTTTTAGTTAAAAAAGAAAGGGTTTTTTTCGGCCCTCCTCCCACTGATCCCCCTGCGCTCCCCTTTGGGGATTATCCCTTTTACTAACAAAAAATTATAAAAAAAAAGTTCGCCCACTACTTTTTGTGAAAAACTACTTGCTAATGTCAAAGGCCATAATAGAAAAGCATGGAAGCAAATTTAATTCAAAAAAAAATTTTTTAAAACATAAAAAAAAGTTTTTTTTGTTTTTTGGGATTTGATGGGCCGTTGGGCTGTGGTGCCCAGCCTCTAGTCCCCCAAAGGTGCAGTAGCAGAGGGGAGCGGTTGACCCGTGCAGTTGGCCCGTTTTTGTGTGGGAAAGGTCCGGGTGGTTGAAAATTTTGAACCAACCGGGGTTGGAACCCACCCCAGGAGGTCGCTGGGTTTGGCCTGCGAGGAGGGTGGGGATAGTGATTGGGGGATGCGTCGAGGGGATGGTGACGGGGACATGCGGAGGGGGGTTTTCAGGTGTGTCCGGGATGTGGGGGCACCAGGGGCGTGAGGGTCAGCTGCCCTGCCAGTTTGTGTAGGGGGCGTTGAGGGGGGTGTGCCAATCCGGGTCTGGTGACGGGGTGCCGGGCAGGGCGGGGGAGTGGGTCCCCGTGGTCTGTGTTATGTCGTATACGTCCAAGTGAAGTGTACTGTAAGGCGTCATCTTTCATTGTCCCATTTTTTTTGAGTAGTTAAAGGGTTATCATGAATCAGTCAGGCCCGTGTCTTTTTATGGGAGGGGGGAGGGATGTGCCTCCGCTGCCGCCCTGTGGGGCCACAGTGTTCCCCCGCCCAATGTGGGAGGGAACCCAACTGAAGGTGGATGACATGGCAAGAGGAAAGTAAAGAAAGATTTTGGGGAGTAAAAAAAAGGGGGTGGGATAGGGCGTGACTTTTGGAGAAGTTGGGGGGGCTGGGGGGATCAGGGAAAAGGGTTTACAGCACAGGGGGGGGGCAGGGGGCATACTTGATGCCCCCCCTGATGAAAAAGTTTGCCGCGGGATGGGGGGCAGTGGGGGGCAACCCCCAGGCGGTGGCAAGTGATACCCGGGGATGAACAGGCCGACCTACAGAGGGAGGGGGGGGAGGGGGAGCCTCGGTGTAGATGTGGAGGGAGTTATTGTACGGTGGTAGGGGGGAAAAAAAAGGGTACCTCCCTGCACCGGACGGGCACCCCTTGGACCATGGGGGAGGTGTTAAAGGGACAGAGAATTAGAGAAGAGAAGGAAAAAAGGGCCCAGGGGGGAGGTCTTCCCAAGTGCAAAAGGAGGGGGAGTCCCCCGGGATAGAACAAAAAGGGAGGGCTCGCTCTCGAAAGGTGTGGGGGGTTTGAACGGCGGGGGGCCATGAAGTTTTCCCCACCGGTCGGGGGAGGGGGATGGGGGGGCATGGCACTAGGGGGGGAGGCAAGCTTGGGTGTAGGTGGGGCAAGGAGGGTGGAGCGTCGGTGTGACAGGGAGGGGAGGGAGGTTTCTGCCTGAAGGGCTGTGACTGGGGGCCCTAAAGGCCCCCAAACTATACAAGGGGCTTATTTGGATTACATCTAACTTGGGAGAGGAAGGGTGGGGCCCGACCAAAACCTCACACCCGTAGTCTAGGGGCTAGGGATGTAGTGCTATAGAAATAAGGAGGGTTTTCCCTGTCCGAACCCCCTTGCCCCCTGCAAGGGATTCTTAAGTTAAGCCTTTGGGCCGAGGCACCAGGTACGTATTGGCGGCCCCAGGTTAGGGGGGGCCACCCAAACAAACCAAGGTTTTTGTGCTGGGTTTTGAAGGAAATTGGGGCCCCATTAATGGTGACCGGGGTTTTTTTGGGAATAGCCTTGGGGTGAACACAGAAGGCTAGATTCTGGGCCTCACCGTCGGGCCCCAACGGGAGGCCCCAGAGTGGAGGCATAAAAGCCCACTTTTGAAGATGGTCTTGGGCCTCCGGGTAGGGGGAGCAGAGCAATGGAGAGATGTCACGCAAAATGAGTGCAGTGTGCATGGAAGAGGGAAAGTCTGAAACAAGGGTTTGAAAAGGACAGGACTGGGGGAAACCCTGTGGGACCCCCTCGGGTGACCGGGAAAACCCGGGAATGGGTTTTCCCCGATCACCAAGGAAGGACCTGGAAGACGGAAGGATTTAACCCTTTGGGGGGGGGGGACCCTGCGTCCTAGGCGGGAAATTTTTCCAATGAGGCATTATGGGAGGAGGTTCAAAAGCTGTTGGATTCAATAAAGGCTTTTTATGTGAATTGTTTGTGGGGAAATCCTTTCCTGTTGTGGGGGTCCAGCTGGGGAGGGGATCCAGGGGGCCCCCGGGGAGGGCGAAACCCGAAAGTTTGAGGAAAAGGTGTTTGTGTTCAACCACCATGTCAACCCACACCCTACATTTGTTTTACACCTTACTGAGATTAAGAGAAGTAATGGGCCTATAGGAGGAAACCCCAGCGGGGCCTTGCCCGGCTTTAAAAATAGGAAAGTGGGTGGGGATGACGCCCCCAAAAGAAGGGAACGTCCCCGACGCCACTGGGTTGGGCGTCCCGGGGGAGGCGAGCCAGAGCCCCGGGGGCGGCGAAGAAACCGGTTTGGGACGTTGCCGGTCCCACCGCCTTCCCCGGGCAGGCGTGTAAAGCCCCAGGAAAGCTCCTGGGGGGTTAAGCATGCTAATTGTATGGCCCGGTGTGTGAAAGGGGGAACCCCAGGGGGGGTAGGGGTCTGGAAGCCGAGTGTAGTGTAATGTGGAGGCAAGGGGATCGACTTTTTTTTGGCTCATGACGAGGAGGGCACCGTTATTATTAAAGGGAAAGTGAAGGGGGGCTGAGGGTGGACCATCTTCCCAAAAAGGACCCCAACCGGGAGACTGAGGAGGAGAAAGGGCAGGGGAAGCACAAAAGGAGGCCCATGCGAAGTTTCTCATCAAAAAAACACGTTTTTTCATCGGGGCCCCAATAAAAGGAACGACTACGGGGCAAGGGAAGGGGTTCTTACGCCCGCAGTAAAGGGTGGGGTTTGCCTGAAGGGCTGCCGCACACTTCCGGGACCCCCAGGGGGCCCGGGAAAAAGCGGGGGGTGGAAGTGTTTGATGAAAAATGGTGGGACCCCACGTCCACCAGGGTGACCGTGAGGTAGAAATTTTTCCGTAAGGGAGGGTAATGGGAGGGGGAATTGAATTTAAATTTTGATTGAAAAGAGCCCCGTCTCCTTTTGGTGAAAGGCCAACGAGGGCTGCGTGAAGGGGGGGGGGTGGTGGTACGAAGGGAAGGAATTACAACAGAAAATGGCGCTCCCCATGTAAGGCCCGTTTTGACAGGGTGGGGGAGGGGGGCCTTACCCCGGGAGGTCCAGGTGGAGGGGGTTCCCCCAATGGATAGTCCTGGGAGGGAGGCCGTGGAGTAAAGGGGAATAAAGAAGCACTGTCCGCCAGAAGCTCGGAGTGACCCCCCGAGCGGTTTCTCCGGGTCCTGGGGAGGGGCCCGGGTTCCCAGAGGGGCATGATGGGCATTAAAATCACCCCTTATTAAGTGGGGAGGGAAACTGAAAACAAGTGCGGAATTCCTGAAGGGTTTTTCTAAACATGGGTTGTATACAATAGAAACGAAGGGGCCCCGAATCAAAAGGGAACAGTCCCCCCAGGGCTCCGGCCACCCCCCAGGGAAAGGAGTGAAGTGAGAGGCTAGAAAAGAGGGGGCGGTTGGACCCGCAAAGAGGGCCTCCTGCCCCACCGGTCCCCCGGTCCATCCTTAGGAAGCAAGTTGGGAAAGGGGGGGAGAAAGCGTCTGTGGCCCGTCTCCCGCCCAACAACTAGAGGATGTATGAGAGAGCGTGGTTTTTAAAGACTGGGAATTTTGGCAGAGACCGGGGGTTCAGAAGATGAAGGGGGGGAGTAAAGGGCTCCCGCGGAGTGACAAGGAAGGTAAGGAGGCGGCAGGCATCGAATGAGGCTGCCCTGAGGCTGGAACTGAAATAAGGAGATTAAAAAAATTTAAGGCAATGGTTCAAATTCCCTTAATGGAAGGTGGGGCCCGCAAAACCCGAAGCATGCTGGCTGAGAAGGAAAGGGGGCGCAAAGGTTTACACTGCCCCGTGGGGCAGGGGCGTTTAGCTTGGCATTGGGGATGGGGCTGAGGCTGGAAGGCAGGGGAAAGGGAAAAGGTCGGGGGGGGGATTAGGTGTAAGGGGGGGGGGGATGGAAAGTCACCCCCTATCCTCCCCATAGGGCCCCTCCGGCAGGAAGGAGGGCCTGTGCCTAGATTTAAATGGGGTATGTTTCGGTGGGGCCGGGGGCTGTTGGCGCCTTTGGGGTTTGAGGAAGGGGGCCCATGTAGTGGGGGCGGGGGGGGTGATCACCCCGAGCCCGCCCGGACAACAGAAGGGGGGGCTATGGATGGCAGGGGGCAGGGCCCTTTTATTTTTTGGCTTTTTCAGGAGGGGGAGGCCCTGGAACAGGCGGCACGGAAGGTGGCGGGGTAGGGGGGGACGTCCCCTACAGGGGGGCCCCCCTTTGGACGGAAGGTCCCCGGGTGGATGCCCCCCACTTCCTCTTTAATCAGGATGGAACAGGGGGGCCATGGAAGGAGTTTCACCGCAGCCGGGGGGGGAAGCCCACTGCTTATAGGGGGGGGGTGGTATCACCCAAAAAAGGCCCTACACCGGCCGGGCACACCCCCCTGCAACTGAAAAACCCCTGCAGTTACTGCAGCGGGTCTTTAGTTGCAGGTGGATTTCCATGGCCAAAAGGGGGCAGCGGGTGCACCCGGGGGACAGGGAGGGTGTGGGGCCGGCCCAAACAAACCGGTTGTTAGAGAACCCCGGGTTTGGAAGGGGGCCCCCAAACTTGACCCCGATTGCCCTGTTGGCCTCCGCTCCCGTCCCGGACGGGGTCGGGAGTCTAAGGGGACTAACAATTATGAAGGGGATCGCAAGTACGTCAGCCCACCAGAATCTCGTCATTTTTTCATTTTTTTGGGCAAAGGGAAATTCCCCCCCGAACATGTTTGGCGGGTCGTCCCGATGCAACCCCGACTTTCGGACCCTCCCCCAGCGTTTTTGACGATCTGGGGGGGGGGCAAACTTGTCAGGTTGGCCCCCTCGAACTTATACCTCGCCCCCCCCCGGGGATGGTTAGAGTGCTAGACACAAAATTTTTTTTTTTAAAAAAGGAATCAAAAACCCGCCCTGGGCCCTTCCCGGGTTGATAAATGTCTGGCCCCCAGTGACCTGACGTATGAGGATTAGGTGGGGAAGGGAAGACAGGGGGATTTAGAAGCAGCAAAGTGGGGGTATAGCATCGCGGGAGGGAGGAGGCAGTGTGGAGGCGAAGGAGCTGCAACCTTGCAGGACTTTCGGCAGGGGGTCTCACCCAAAGGGGGGGAGGCGAGCGGGGCCCTTTGGGGGCAGTTAAGTGGTGTCCATTCCCACGGCAGCCGGGTGGCGGCCGCGTCGCAGGCGGGATCAATCACGGGAATAGGGGAACCAGGGCACATAATACCCGATACCACAGCAGTTCAGGGCCCCAAAAAAATTAGTGTAGGTCGTGGTTTTTGAAGCATAGTACGGTTATACTTTTGGGGAGGGGCTGGGCAAACGTCTTATCACCACCACGGAGCTCAAAGAAGAAAAAGAAATAATGTGATATAGTGTTTTGGTAAGTATGAAAATATTGATATTGTTACGAGTGGCCTAATTAGAGAGAACTGAAACTCGAGAAATGCCAGTGGTCGCTGGCAGTTTTAACTCGAAGGTTGGTCTACTGTTTTTTTGGCTCCGCGACAAATATTTTTTCATAAATTAATTTCGCGATAAACATTGATGCACCGCATCTGAATACCAAAAAATATAGTTCTTCTGTTGTTTCTACTAATTATATGGATGACATCATTACGATGGAACGTTCTATAATAGCAATTTAATGCAAATTACTCGCCTCGAGTAGCAAAGCTTAATATATTTTTACATGTATATTGTGGCATGTAAAATTTGGGTGATTTTTCACACTGTTTTCTAAGACAGTACTGCTGCGTCTGGCAAACGCTTGTCAAAATACAATAAGCAATCCCTTTGGGGAAAAACGAAGAATAAAGAATGCCGAAATCGGCTTGTTGATGCGACAATGTAGGTTATAATTGTGGAGGCGACACGCCGCGGCGGGGAGTGGGGGGCGGGGAGATTGTGGCGGGGAGATTGAATCAAAACATTGCCACTTCACGCGTCGACTCATTGCACTTCCAGGCTTTCTATCTGATTGATACACAATAATAACAGGAAAATATGACTGCCTAGGTATAGATAACTTCTAAACATTCGTTTTTGACTATATAATATCATAGAGAACATTTACCTCGCCTCCTCAACTATAACATACTTGGTTATTTGGTTAAATGCATGTTTTACAGACTCAGGCTTCTATACAATATACATATAGAAGAAAATCGTTCTTAAATTATACTTTGTGTTTTTAAGTGCAGTGGAATAAGCCCATATTTTTCTTTCAAGTTGACCACTTTTCACCAAATTGTGAGTTAAAACTGCAGCGACCACTGGCATTTCGGAGTTGCAGTTCTCTCTAATTAGAGGAGAACTGCAACTCGAGAAATGCCAGTGGTCGCTGGCAGTTTTAACTCAAAGGTTGGTCTACTGTGTTTTGGCTCCGCGACTAATTTTTTCATAAATTAATTTCGCGATAAATATTGATGCACCGCATCTGAATACACAAAATATAGGTCTTCTGTTGTTTCTACTAATTATATGGATGACATGCATTACGATGGAACGTTCTATAATAGCAATTTAATGCAAATTACTCGCCTCGAGTAGCAAAGCTTAATAGATTTTTTTACATGTATATTGTGGCATGTAAAATTTGGGCGATGTTCACACTGTTTTTTCTAAGACAGTACTGCTGCGTCTGGCAAACGCTTGTCAAAATACAATAAGCAATGCCTTGGAAAAACGAAGAATAAAGAATGCCGAAATCGGCTTGTTGCTGCGACAATGTAGGTTTTAATTGTGGAGGCGACGTGCCGCGGCGGGGAGTGGTGGGCGGGGAGATTGTGGCGGGGAGATTGAATCAAAACATTGCCACTTCACGCGTCGACTCATTGCACTTCTAGGCTTTCTATCTGATTGATACACAATAATAACAGGAAAATATGACTGCCTAGGTATAGATAACTTCTAAACATTCGTTATTGACTATATAATATCATAGAGTAGCATTTACCTCGCCTCCTCAACTATAACCTACTTGGTTATTTGGTTATATACAATGTTTTACAGAATCAGGCTTCTATACAATATACATATAGAAGAAAATCGTTCTTAATATTATACTTGTGTGTTTTAAGTACAGTGGAATAAGCCCATATTTTTCTTTCAAGTTGACCAACTTTTCACCAAATTGTGAGTTAAAACTACCAGCGACCACTGGCATTTCGGAGTTGCAGTTCTCTCTAATTGCTTGTTGGTGTGTGTGTGTGTGTGTGTGTTTGTGTGTGTGTGTGTGCGCGCGCGAAGCTTCACAAGGAGTCAGTTCGGGCCTCAGCTCGAGGCAAAGCGAGTGGATGAGGAGTGCAAGGTGATGAGTGAGAGTCAGTCGGGGTGGTGAGGCAGCTTGAGCCAGTTCTGCCCCATTCCTCCGCTACCACCATTGAATTACTGTGCACATTGGAATACTGTGGTGCACGAACAGGTATGTGTGTTTTGGGAGGCAGTCTCGTCATAGTGGATAATAAAGACCTAAACGTGACATTTGTGTTTTCTCCAACAATCTCCCAAGCATTAAGCACACCGAACCCATACGTAGCAAGTGACAGGCCACAGAGAGTGGTGGTTCGTTACAGTGGTGTCAGAAGTGGGATTGACAATAGTAAAAGCGTGTCCAGTGTCGTGGCGGATTGTCCAGTCGTGAGAAGATGGATGAAGGTGCCGAAGGACGTGAAGTGAAACCAAGTGGCAGTGATTCGGATACTCAGCCGAACTGGGCGCAACTGGAGGCATTATTGACAATGGCACGTGACATTAAAGATATTAAAGACAGCCAGACCCAAGCCGCGGAGGAACTAAAACAAACCATGCGAGTGGGCTTTTGTAAGGTGAGAGACGAGGCGAACCAGTTCACTCGAGAGCCCGTCAGGGTGGTAAGGTTGGTAGAGACGTGAGCTCGCAATGTGCAGCGTCCCTGTGCATTCGGTCAGCGGTTTGAGTCCGCCTAGTTCGTGCTGACGTGGCGGCGCTTTGTATAGTCAATAACCTTGTAGTTGGTACTTGCAAAGTGTCTAGATAGGATGAAAATCTTATCTTATCTTAGTTCACTCGAGAAATTTGTGAGAGAATGAAGGAGGAAGTAAAAAAAGAAGTGAAGGCGGAATGAATGCGTGGCAAACTGAATGTCGGCCGTGGCCTTGCGTGTAAGCCCTGGCTGGTCGGATGGGTAATTGAGGTTGTGACCCAGGAGGATGCAGAACCGGTAGAGGCCCTGTGACGTGAGACAGAGGCGCCTAAGCACCCCTCAGCACCAGAT
>JACEEZ010022874.1:0-17308 GCA_016584305.1 Chionoecetes opilio
GTATAAAGGCCAGATAATAAGTAACTCTACTTGTACTAATAAAATACCACTACAGATTTACAAGAAACTATTAAAACACTTGCAATATACCGTTATATCACAATAAATAACCTCGTACTCCTCTATCTTATTAGCTTAATGTAATGTACGCTACCTTATAGGTGCAAATAATCTAAAAAAAGGAGTGTATACTTCAATTTGTAGGAAAAAAGCTACATTTCACCGTAACTTAGCATCAAAATCATTGAAAACAACAACATTTGGAAGGGAAAAAGCATTATATAAGGAAAACTCTTTTTATTATGCTATTAACACTACACTTACAAAGAAACTATGAAAAACACTTGTAATATACAATTGTATCACAGTAAATAATTCCCAAACCCTCTTTTATAAGCTTATAGTAGTTTAAAATAGCATTTCCCGAACGAAAACAACAATAATACCACATTCTGTATTTCTGTGATATCAACAAAAAAGAGGCTGAATAATGACCATTTTCCGACTTTTTTTGGCTATTAAAAATACATTAAAACACCTGAAAAAATGTTATGTGATGAGCAAAATGGATACTTAAATTTCATGAAAAGTAATACATATTTTTAGCTATATTAATTTTGTAAATGGTAGTTCTACCAAATATCCAATAGCATTTAGGCTACATGATAAGAGGAAGATTAACTTCAATTTGTAGAAGAAAAAAAACTCGGTTCACTGATACTACTAAAATCATGAAAAACACTAGCATTTTAAAAGGATCAAGTAAGAACTATTAATAAAAAAAAGTAAAATAAAAAAAAACTCTGCTAATGTATAATAATACACACGAAGTACACTACAGTTTACACAAGGAAACTATGTGTAAAAAACGCTTATACTAATATACCAGCTTATATCACATCAAATAACCTCTTACTCCTCTATTATATCGCTGTTAAGTATGTAAGCTACTATAGGATGCAAGAATAATCATAACAAAAAAGGCTTGTATACTGCAATTGTAGGACCAAAAAGACTATATTCACCGATAATTAGTAAAATCATTGAAAAAAAACACATTGAGGTGTAAAGCATTTTAATAATGAAACTCCTTTTTACTTATGATATAACACTACAAATTTACAAGAAACTATGAAGAAAACACTTGTAATATACAAGTGTATCACAATTAATAGCCTCAAACTCCTTTTATAAGCTTATAGTAGTTTAAAATAGCATTTCCGTGCGTAAAACAACTATATTCCACATTTTGTATTTTCTATCAGGAAAAGGAGGCTGCATAAGGACAATTCGATTTTTTTTGCATTTCATAATTCATTAAAACACTGTAAAAAACGTTAGGTTTTATGAATAAAATTTGATACCTAAATTCATAACAAAGTACATATATTTTAGCTATTAATTATGTAGTAAAATGTAGTTATAGCCAAATAGCAAAAGCTATTTAAGCTAAAGATATGAGAGGATATACTTTAATTTGTGTAGAAAAAACAAACTCCCATGATAAACTAACTAAAAATCATTGAAAAACACTACATTTTTCATGGGTATAAGCAATAGATAAGTACAAAACTACTGGTATATATACAAGCCAACTCTTGACAGTTTACAAGGAAAACTCAGAAAAACGCTTGCAAGTATACCGCTATATCACACTAAATAAACTCATAAAAAAACATTATGAGCCTAATGTTAATGTAAGCTGTTGTTTTGTGCAAAATAATCTAAAAAAGGGGTGTATACTTCAATTTGTAGGAAAAAAAGCTATATTTCAACCGATACCAGGTAAAAATCATTGCAAACAACACATTTTGAGGGTATTAACAGATATCATAAGGTAAATTCCTTTATTTATGAGTATAACCCTTACAAATACAAGAAACTATGAAAAACACTTGAATATACAATTGTATCACACTGGAATAACCTCAAACTCCATTTATAAGCTTACAGTTGTTTTTAAAATAGCATTTGGTTAACATAACAAACAACTTCTAATACCACATTTGAATTACATATAAAAAACGAGCTAAATAATGACAATTTTCGACTTTTTTTTGCCCTTCAAACAATACTTAAAAAAATATTGCAAAAACTTGTTTTTAGGAGTAAAAAGATACCAAATTTCATGAAAAAACAATTTTTCGCTATTAATTGGAAAATGTAGTTGTAGCATATCAAAAGCTATTTAGCTACAAATAAAGAGGAATATACTTCAATTGTAGAAAAAAACAGCTCTTCACCGATATACTAGCTAATAATCATGAGACCCAACACATTTTAAAGGCTATATAGCAATATCAATAAGTAAAATACTTGATATAATACAATTAACACTACAGTTTACAAGAAACTATAAAACAAACGCCTGCAATATATCGTATATCACAATAGATAACCTCTTACTCGGGTTATTAGTTATGTAATGTAACTACTTATAGGTGCAAATTAATCGAAAAAAAAGCCTTGATACTCACATTTTAGGAAAAAAGCTATATTTCCACCGATAACTAGCTAAAATCCGAAAACAACACGATTTGAGGTTTATAAAGCATTAATAATAAGGAAAACTCCTTTTCATTTATGCTTTTACACTACAATTGAATGAAACTATGAAAAACCATTGTAATATACAATTGTCATCACAATAACTAAGCCTCAAAACTCCTTTTATAAGCTTACCGTAGGATAAAATAGCATTCTTAACGAAAACCACTATATTCCACATATAGTTTTTCTCTATCAAAAAAAAGGGCATATTAATGTTAATTTCTACATTTTGTTTGCCCTTGCAAAAATACATTAAAAACCTTGAAAAAAACTTTGTTTTATGGAAGAATTTATCTTTCAATTTCAACAAATACATATTTTGGCTATTAAATTTTGTTAATGTAGGTGTAGCAAATATCAAAAGTATTTAGATACAGGCTATAGAAGAATATACTTCAAATTATGTAGAAGAAAAAAAAAAAACACTTCACGATAACTAGCTACAATCATTGAAAACATTACATTTTATGGGAATATAGCCAATATGATAAGTAAAACTAGCTGTAATATGAATACCAAAACAACTACAGTGTTACAAAGAAAACTATGAAAAACATTACAATATACCGTTATATCACAATAGAATAACATCTTACTCTGTTTATTTATTAGCTTAATGTAATGTAAGGTACTTTATAGCGTGCAAATTAATCTTAGAAAAAGGCTTCGTATACTTCAAGTTGTAGGAAAAAGCTATATTTTCAACTCGATAACTAACCACAAAATCATTGAAAACAACACATGTTGAGGTATAAAGATCATAATAAGGAAAACTCTGTTTATTTATGATAGAAACACTACAATTTACAGGAAACTATGGAAAAACACTTGTAATATACAATGTTTATACACAGTAAATAACCCAAACCTACTTTATAATTAAGCAGTTTAAATAAATCCTACGAAAACAACTTACAATGCCATATTCTTATTTCTCTATCAAAAAAAGGGCTGAATAATGAGAGAGAATTTTCGAACATTTTTTTGCCTTTCAAAAACACATTAAAACCCCCTTGAAAAAAGTGTTTTGTGGAATAAATTTGATACCTAATTCATAAAAAAAATACATATTTGAGCTGATGAATTTTTTCAAATTGTAGTTGTAGCAAATATCAAAAGCTATTAGCTACAGATGATAGAGGAAGATACTCAATTTTGAAGAACAACAAATCTTCACTGATAAAATACGCTAAAATCATTGAAAAAACTACCCATTTATGGGTAATGAGCCAATATTGATAAGTAAAAACTTAACCTTGTATATATAAATAACACTACAGTTACAAAGAAAACTATGAAAAACATTTTGAAATAACCGTTTAATATCACAATAAATAAACTCGTTACTACCTCTATTAGTAGTTAATGTAATGTACGCTATTATAGGTGACAAATTAAGCTTAACCAAGGCTGTATACTTTTCAATTTGAAGGAAAAACCTACATTTCACCGATACTAGCTTAAAATCATTGAAAACAACACATTTGAGGGTATAAGCAGTGATAAATAAGGAAAACTTCTTCTTTATTTATCATATAACCCATAATTTACAGAAACTATGAAAAACACTAGCAATATACAATTGTATCACAGTAGATAACCCCAAACCTCTTTTATAAACTTACAGGAGTTTAAAATAGCATTCCTAACGAAAACAACTATAATACCAATTTCATTTCCCCTATCAAAAAAAAGGGCTGAAAGTAATGTCAATTTTCGACTTTTTGTGCATATTAAAAATACATTACCAACCACTGCGTAAAAACGTAGTTTGTAAGAGTAAAGATGATACATAAATTCATGAAAATGCATATGTTCAGCTATTCATTTTGTAAATGTGTTTAGCAAATACAATAAGCTATTAGCTACAGATATAGAGAAATATACTCAATTTGTAGAAGAAAAAAACTTCTTCTTGATAACTAGCTAAAATCATGGAAAACACTACATTTTAATGGGATATAGCAAAATAACAAGATAAATACTAGTGTGAATATAAATAAAACTACAGTTACAACAAGAAAACTATGAAAAACGCCTGCAATATACCGTTATATCACAATAAAGAAACCTCTTTCTCTCTATTGTTAGCTTAAGTAATAGTAAGCATACTTATAGGTGTAAATAATCGAAAAGAAGCATTGTATCTTCATATTGTAGGAAAAAGTATATTTTCACCGATAACTAGCAAAAATCATTTCAAAACAACACATTTTGAGGATATAAAGCAGTATAATCAGGGAAACTCCTTTTTAGGATATAAAACACTACAATTACAAGAAACTATGAAAAAACTTACATTGTATATACAATTGTATCACAATAAATAGCCTCAAAATCGTTTTATAAGATTATAGCAGTTTAAAAATAGCATTTTCCTAATGAAAACAATTATATTCCACCTTTTTTATTCTCTATCAAAAAAAGGGCTGAATAATGCAATTTTCGACATTTTTTTGCCTTTCCAAAAATACATTAAAACTACTTGTTGAAAACGTTGTTGTTAGGAATAAATTTGATACCTAAATGTCTAATAAATATCATTATTCTAGCTACTAAGTTTGAAAATGTAGTTGTAGCAAATATCAAAAGCCTATTTAGCTACAGATAAGAGGAATAACATCAATTGTAGAAAAAAAACACTCTTCACTGATAAAACTATCTAAAATCTTGAAAACACTACATTTTATGGGTATATAGCAAATAATAAGGTAAATACTACTTGTAGATAATACAATTACACTACAGTTTACAAGATAAACTATGAAAAACACTTGCAATATACCGCTTATATTGCAATAAATAGCCTTCTAACTCTTTATTTAGTAGCTTAATGTAATGTTAGCTACTATAGGTGCAACTTATTCTAAGAAGAGGATGGTTGCTTCAATTATACGGTAAAAGTTTTATTTCACCGATAAATAGCTTAAATCATTGAAAAACAACACATTTTTAGGGATGATAGAGCATTATCATAAGGTAAATTCCTTTTATTATGATATAACACACAATTTACAAGAAACTATGAAAAAACTTGTAATTATCCATGGTGTCACAATAAATAACCTCAAATCATTTATAAGCTTACAGTAGATTTTAAAATAGCATTTGTAACGAAAACAACTATAATACCACAATTTGAATTTCAATATAAAAAAAAGAGCTTAATTAATGTCAATTGTCGACATTTTTTTTCACCACTTCATAAATACAATTAAAACACTTGCAAAAATGTTGTTTTTAGGAGTGAAATTGATACCAAATTAATGATAAATACATATTTTTAGGTATTAATTTGTAAAATGTAGTTGTGGCAAATATCGAAAGTTATTACCTACACATATAGAGTAAATACATCAATTGTAGAAGAAAAAAACTCTTCACAAAAAAACTAGCTAAAATCATTGAAAAAACTACATTTAATGGGCTATATAGCAATATAATAAGGATAACTACTTGTATATATACAATAACCACTACAGTTAACAAGGAGGACTATGGAAAAACGCTTGCAATATACCGTTATATAACAATAAATAACATAGTACTACGTCTATTTATTTGCTTTAATGTAATGTAAGTACTTGTATTTGCATATTGTCTAAAAAAAGCTTGATACCTTTAATTTAGGAAAAAATTATTTTCAAACGAAGCTAGCTAAAATCATTGAAAAACACATTTTAAGGGTATAAAGCCAGATAATAAGTAACTCACTTGTATATAATACTATACCACTACAGTGTTACTAGACAAAACTCATGAAAAAACGCTTGACAAATTACCGTTATTTACAATAAAAACTCTTACTCCTCTATTTATTAGCTTAATGAAAAATAAGCGCTTGTAGGTGCAAATAATAAAAAAAAAAAGGCTTGTATACATTCAATTTGTTGAAAAAAGCTATATTCACGATAACTAGCTAAAATCATTATAAAAACAACATATTTGAGGATAAAGCATATATAAGGGAACAACTCTGTTTTATTATGATATAAACAATACAATTTACATGAAAACTATGAAAAACACTTGTAATATACAATTGTATCACAGTAAATAGCCTCAAAACTCCTTTTGAAGCCTATAGTAGTTTGAAAATAGCATTTACTAACGAAAACAACTATATTCCACATTTTTTTTTCTCTATCAAAAATAGGGCTGATATCGACAATTTTCGACATTATTTGGCCTTAAAAAAATTACATTAAAAACTGAAAAAACGTTGTTTTTAGGAATAAAATTTTGATTCCTAAATTTCATAAACAAATACATATTTTAGTATAATTTTGTAAAATTGACTTGTACGCAAATATCAAAGCATTTAGTACAGATATAGAGGAATATACCGTCAATTTGTAGAAAAAAAAACTCTCACTGATAACTGTAGTCGTAAAATCATTGAAAACACTACATATATGGGTATATAGCATTATGCTAGTAAAACTACTTGCAACACAATATATTGTATTAACTTGTATACAATAACACTACAGTTTACAAGAAATACTATGAAAAACACGACTTCATTAACCCTGATATTCACAATAAAATAACCTCTTAAAATATAATTCATTAGCCTAATGTAATGTAAGCTTTTCTTCGGTGCAAATTAATGTATACTTGTATGCCTTGTATACTTAAATTTGTAGAACAAAAGCTATATTTCACCGATAACTAGGTAAAATCATTGAAAACAACACATTTTGAGGGTATAAAGCTTTATCATAAGATAAATTCCTTTTATTTGTGATAAAACGCTACAATATACAAGAAACTATGAAAAACACTTGTAATATACAATTGTATCACAATAAATAACCTCAAACTCCATTTATAAGCTTACAGTAGTTTAAAATAGCATTTTATAACGAAAACAACTATAACACCACATTTTGAATTTCAATATCAAAAAAAGAGCTTAATAATGTCAATTTTTGACATATTTTTGCCCTTCAAAAAATACATTAAAACACTTAAAAAAACGTTGTTTTTTGGAGTAAAATTGATACCAAAATTTCATGAAAAAACATATTTTTAGCTATCACTTTTGTAAAACGTAGTTGTAGCAAATATAAAAAGCTATTTAGCTACATATATAGAGAAATATATTTCAATTTGTTGTATAAAAAACAACTCTTCACTAATAAATAGCTAAAATCATTGAAAACACTACGTTTTATGGGTGTATAGCAATATAATAAGTAAAACTACTTGTATATATACAATAACACTACAGTTTACAAGAAACTATGAAAAACGCTTGCAATATACCGTTATATCACAATAAATAACCTCTTACTCTTCTATTTATTAGCTTAATGTAATGTTAGCTACTCTTAGGTGCAAATTAATCTAAAAATAAGCTTGTATACTTCAATTTGTAGGAAAAAAGCTATATTTCACCGATAATTAGCTAAAATCATTGAAAACAACACATTTTGAGGGTATAAAGCATTATAATAAGGAAAACTTCTTTTATTTATGATATAACGCTACAATTTACAAGAAACTATGAAAAATACTTGTAATATACAATTGTATCACAATAAATAGCCTCAAACTCCTTTTATAAGCTTATAGTAGTTTAAAATAGCATTTCCTAACGAAAACAACTATATTCCACATTTTTTATTTCTCTATTAAAAAAAAGGCTGAATAATCTCAATTTTCGACATTTTTTCGCCTTTCAAAATGCATTAAACACTTGAAAAAACGTTGTTTTCTTAAATAAATGTGATACCTAAATTTCATAATAAATACATATTTTAGCTATTAATTTTGTAAAATGTAGTTGTAGCAAATATCAAAAGCTATTTAGCTACAGATATAGAGGAATATACTTCAATTTTTGAAAAAAACAGCTCTTCACTGATAACTAGCTAAAATCATTGAAAACACTACATTTTATGGGTTTATAGCAATATAATAAGTAAAACTACTTGTATATATACAATAACACTACAGTGTACAAGAAACTATGAAAAACACTTGCAATATACCGTTATATCACAATAAATAACCTCGTACTCCTCTACTTACTAGCTTAATGTAATGTACGCTACTTATAGGTGCAAATTAATCTAAAAAAAGGGTTGTATACTTCAATTTGTAGGAAAAAAGCTACTTTTCACCGATAACTAGCTAAAATCATTAAAAACAACATATTTTGAGGGTAAAAACATTATCATAAGGAAAACTCTTTTAATTTATGATATAACACTACTATTTACAAGAAACAATAAAAAACACTTGTAATATACAATTGTATCACAATAAATAGCCTCAAACTCCTTTTATAAGCTTATAGTAGTTTAAAATAGTATTTCCTTGCGAAAACAACTATATTCCACATTTTTTATTTCTCTATCAAGAAAAGGGCTGAATAATGTCAATTTTCGACATTTTTTTGCATTTCAAAAATACTTTGAAACACTTGAAAAAACGTAGCTTTTATGAATAAGTTTGATACCTAATTTTTATAATAAATACATATTATAGCTATTAATATTGTAAAATGTAGTTGTAGCAAATATCAAAAGCTATTTAGCTACCGATATAAAGAAATATACTTCAATTTGTAGAAAAAAACAGCTCTTCACTGATAACTAGCTAAAATCATTGAAAACACTACATTTTATGGGTATATATCAATATAATAATCAAAACTACTTGTATATATTACAATAACACTACAGTTTACAAGAAACTGTGAGAAACGCTTGTAATATAGCGTTATATCACATTAAATAACCTCTTACTCCTCTATTTATTTGCTTAATGTAATGTAAATTACTTATAGGTGTGCAAATTAATTTAAAAAAAGGCTTGTATATCTCAATTTGTTGGAAAAAAGCTATATTTCACCGATAACTTGCTAAAATCATTGAAAACAACACATTTTAAGGGTATAAAGCCATATAATAAGTAACTCTACTTGTATATAATACAATACAACTACAGTTTACAAGAAACTATGAAAAACGCTTGCAATATACCGTTATATCACAATAAATAACCTCGTACTCCTCTATTTATTAACTTAATGTAATGTATGCTACTTATAGGTGCAGATTAATCTAAAAAAAGCCTTGTATACTTCACATTGAAGGAAAAAAGCTATATTTCACCGCTAACTAGCTAAAATCATTGAAACAACACATTTTCAGGGTATAAGGCATTATAAAAAGGAAACACTCCTTTTATTTATGATATAACATTATAATTTACATGCAACTATGAAAAACACTTGTAATATACAATTGTATCACAGTAATAGCCTCAAACTCCTTTTATAAGCTTACAGTAGTTTAAATAGCATTTCCTAACGAAAACAACTATATTCCACTTTTTTTTTTTCCCTATAAAAAAAAGGCTAAATAATGTAATTTCGACATTTTTGTGCCTTTAAAAAATACTTTAAAAAACCACTTGAAAAAACTTTTTTTTTTAGGGAATAAATTTATACCAAAAATTCATAACAAATACATTTTTTTAGCAATTAATTTTGTAAAATTAGCTATAGCAATATAAAAAACCCTTATTTAGCTACAGTATAGAGGAAAAACCCTTAATTTTGTAAAAAAAAACCCCCTCTTCACTGATAACTAGCTAAAATCATTGAAAACACACATTTTTTGGGTATATAGCAATAATAATTAAACAAACTTGTTTTAATAAAATAACCTACATTTTAAAAAAAACTATGAAAAACATTTGTAATATAGTTTTTATATCACAATAAATAACCTCTTTTTCCTCTTTTAAAGGAGTTTAATTTGTAATGTAACCTACTTATAGGTGGAAAATTTAAATTAAAAGAAAGGCCCTTTTATAAAGTCAATTTGTTTGGGAAAAAAACTTATTCCCGATAAATAGTAAAAACAAATTTAAAAAAACACATTTTTGGGGGATATAAAGGGATTATAAAAAGGGGGAAAAATCCTTTTATTATGATAAATACTAAATTTACATGAAACATGAAAAAACACTTGTAATATTTCAATTGTATCACAAAAAATACTCAAAAAACCCTTTTATGCTTTTTATAGTTTAAAATAGCATTTCCTAACGAAAAAAACCCATATTCCACATTTTTTTTTTTCTCTATCAAAAAAATGAATTTCTCCACCAAATTTTTTTTTTTCTCTATCGTGTCCCGGGGGAACGGCCCACGTTAAATTTCGACAGGGGAGCTTGCAGCCATGTTGATCTCAAGAAGGCTTTTGGGCTCGTGCATCTTTAGTCCTCTGGGGTCTTCTGGACTTCGAGGGTATTCCCGCAAAGGGCTAAAATTTGGGTTTTATAACTGGTCTGTATTCTGGGGGCTGAGAGTGCTATTAAGGTGGAGCAGGGTATCCGCTTCTTTCCCTTTAAAACAGGAGTGAGGGAAAAGGGGGCGTCCTTTCCCCCCCATTTTTCAAAAGCTTTAGGACTTGGGGGTTGGGGCGGGGGTAAAATCAAAGTGATTGTGGAGACCCTCGGGAACAAAACCCCCATCACTGATCTTTTTTTTTGCCGGGGTTTATGCAGTAATCTTTGCTGAGTCCCCTGGGGGGTTTCCCGGTGATGGGCCGAGGCGCTGCACGAGGAGGGAAAGCCCTTTTGGGGCTTGAGGTCTCCTGCCTCAAGACCAAAGGGCCCGGGGTTTGGAGACTTACTGATGAAGCAGGGATGTCCCCGTTTAGCGGTGGGGAGGACATTGGATCTTGGAAATTTTTCATACCTTGGGACGCAGGGCCATTTAAAGACGGCGGGGCACGTCAAGAAGTCTTACGGTGGGGTTGGCATGGCCCCGGTGTTATGGACTCGCCAGGGGGGGTATTTGGGGTTGCGGTTACCTGGGGCAGGAGGGGCAAAGATCCGGATCTTCAAGTCGCTTGTGATCCCTGTCCTACTCTATGGTTGTGAGACATGGACACTAAATAGTGACTTGAAGAGACGAATCAATGCCTTTGGTAATAAGTTTCTTCGCAGAATCATGGGGTATCGCTGGGATGATTACGTGTCAAATCAGCGATTGCACCGTGAGACTGAATCGAGGCCTATTACCAGCATAGTCCGTCAGCGCCAACTTCGGCTATATGGGCATGTGGCACGCTACCCTGAAACTGATCCTTCCCATCGGGTTGTATCTGTAAGAGACAATCCGGCGTGGAGGAGGCCAAGGGGGCGCCCACAAGGCTCGTGGCTGGGGCAAGTTGATATTTCTTGTCGAGAGTTGCTTGGTATGGGAAAGGAGCCTGCATGGGAACTCGCGCGTGGTGACCCCCGGGAGTGGCGTCGTACGGTGGGCGAGGCGACGCGCCCCCCGGCGTATGCCCCCAATGATTGATTGATATCAAAATAAGGGCTGAATAATGTCAATTTTCGACATTTGTTTGCCCTTCATAAATACATTAAAAAAGTTGAAAAAAACGTTGTTTTATGAATAAATTTGATACCTAAATTTCATGAAAAATACATTTTTAGCTATTAATTTTGTAAAATGTAGTTGTAGCAGATATCAATAGCTATTTAGCTACAGATATAGAGGAATATACTTCAATTTGTAGAAGAAAAAAAACTCTTCACTGATAACTAGCTAAAATCATTGAAAACACTACATTTTATGGGTATATAGCAATATGATAATTAAAGCTACTTGTATATAATACAATAACACTACAGTTTAAAAGAAACTATGAAAAATGCTTGCAATATACAGTTATATCGTAATAAATAAACTCTTACTCCTCTATTTATTAGCTTAATGTAATGAAAGCTACTTATAGGTGCAAATTATCTAAAAGAAGGCTTGTATACTTCAATTTGTAGAAAAAAGCTTATTTCACCGATAACTTATAAAATCATTGAAAACAACACATTTTAAGGGTATAAAAGCATATAATAAGTAACTCTACTTGAATACAATCACTACAGTTACAAGAAAATTAAAACACTTGCAATATCGTTATACACAATAAATAACCTCTTATCCTCTATTTATTAGCTAATGTATGTACGCTACTTATAGGTGCAATTAATCTAAAAAAGCTGTATACTCAATTTGTAGAAAAAGCTAATTTCACCGTAACTTTTAATCTGAANATAACCCCTCTTTTATAACTTACAGGAGTTTAAAATAGCATTTCCTAACGAAAACAACTATAATACACATTTCTTATTTCCCTATCAAAAAAAGGGCTGAATAATGTCAATTTTCGACTTTTTTTTGCATATTAAAAATACATAAAAACACTTGTAAAAACGTTATTTTTAAGAGTAAAATTGATACATAAATTTCATGATAAATACATATTTTCAGCTATTCATTTTGTAAATTGTAGTTCTAGCAAATATCAATAGCTATTTAGCTACAGATATAGAGAAATATACTTCAATTTGTAGAAGAAAAAAACTCTTCACTGATAACTAGCTAAAATCATTGAAAACACTACATTTTATGGGTATATAGCAAAATAATAAGTATAACTACTTGTATATATACAATAACACTACAGTTAACAGGAGACTATGAAAAACGCTTGCAATATACCGTTATATAACAATAAATAACCTATTACTACTCTATTTATTAGCTTAATGTAATGTAAGCTACTTGTAGTTGCAAATTAGTCTAAAAAAAGACTTGTATACTTTAATTTTAGGAAAAAAGCTTATTTTCAACGATATCTAGCTAAAATCATTGAAAATAACACATTTTAAGGGTATAAAGCCATATAATAAGTAACTCTACTTGTATATAATACTATACCACTACAGTTTACTAGAAACTATGAAAAACGCTTGCAAATTACCGTTATATCACAATAAATAACCTCTTACTCCTCTATTTATTAGCTTAATGTAAAATAAGCTGCTTTTAGGTGCAAATTAATAAAAAAAAAAGGCTTGTATACTTCAATTTGTTGGAAAAAAGCTATATTTCACCGATAACTAGCTAAAATCATAAAAACAACATATTTTGAGGGTATAAAGCATTATAATAAGGAAAACTGATTTTATTTATGATATAACACTACAATTTACATGAAACTATGAAAAACACTTGTAATATACAATTGTATCACAGTAAATAGCCTCAAACTCCTTTTGTAAGCTTATAGTAGTTTAAAATAGCATTTCCTAACGAAAACAACTATATTCCACATTTTTTATTTCTCTATCAAAAATAGGGCTGAATATTGACAATTTTCGACATTTATTTGCCTTACAAAAATACATTAAAACACTTGAAAAAACGTTGTTTTTATGAATAAATTTGATTCCTAAATTGCATAACAAATACATATTTTAGCTATTAATTTTGTAAAATTTACTTGTAGCAAATATCAAAAGCTATTTAGCTACAGATATAGAGGAATATACATCAATTTGTAGAAAAAAACCACTCTTCACTGATAACTATCTAAAATCATTGAAAACACTACATTTTATGGGTATATAGCAATATAATAAGTAAAACTACTTGTATATAATACAATTACACTACAGTTTACAAGAAACTATGAAAAACACTTGCAATATACCGTTATATGACAATAAATAGCCTCTTACTCTTCTATTTATTAGCTTAATGTAATGTAGGCTACTTATAGGTGCAACTTATTCTAAGAAGAGGATTGGTTGCTTCAATTTATAGGTAAAAAGTTTTATTTCACCGATAAATAGCTTAAATCATTGCAAACAACACATTTTTAGGGTATAGAGCATTATCATAAGGTAAATTCCTTTTATTTATGATATAACACTACAATTTACAAGAAACTATGAAAAAAACTTGTAATATACAATTGTTTCACAATAAATAACCTCAAACTCCATTTATAAGCTTACAGTAGATTAAAATAGCATTTTGTAACGAAAACAACTATAATACCACAATTTGAATTTCAATATAAAAAAAAGAGCTTAATAATGTCAATTGTCGACATTTTTTTCACCCTTCATAAATACATTAAAACACTTGCAAAATGTTGTTTTTAGGAGTGAAATTGATACATAAATTTCATGATAAATACATATTTTTAGGTATTAATTTTGTAAAATGTAGTTGTGGCAAATATCGAAAGTTATTTACCTACAAATATAGAGGAATATACTTCAATTTGTAGAAGAAAAAAAACTCTTCACTAAAAACTAGCTAAAATCATTGAAAAAACTACATTTTATGGGTATATAGCAATATAATAAGTATAACTACTTGTATATATACAATAACACTACAGTTAACAGGAGACTATGAAAAACGCTTGCAATATACCGTTATATAACAATAAATAACCTATTACTACTCTATTTATTAGCTTAATGTAATGTAAGCTACTTGTAGTTGCAAATTAGTCTAAAAAAAGACTTGTATACTTTAATTTTAGGAAAAAAGCTTATTTTCAACGATATCTAGCTAAAATCATTGAAAATAACACATTTTAAGGGTATAAAGCCATATAATAAGTAACTCTACTTGTATATAATACTATACCACTACAGTTTACTAGAAACTATGAAAAACGCTTGCAAATTACCGTTATATCACAATAAATAACCTCTTACTCCTCTATTTATTAGCTTAATGTAAAATAAGCTGCTTTTAGGTGCAAATTAATAAAAAAAAAAGGCTTGTATACTTCAATTTGTTGGAAAAAAGCTATATTTCACCGATAACTAGCTAAAATCATAAAAACAACATATTTTGAGGGTATAAAGCATTATAATAAGGAAAACTGATTTTATTTATGATATAACACTACAATTTACATGAAACTATGAAAAACACTTGTAATATACAATTGTATCACAGTAAATAGCCTCAAACTCCTTTTGTAAGCTTATAGTAGTTTAAAATAGCATTTCCTAACGAAAACAACTATATTCCACATTTTTTATTTCTCTATCAAAAATAGGGCTGAATATTGACAATTTTCGACATTTATTTGCCTTACAAAAATACATTAAAACACTTGAAAAAACGTTGTTTTTATGAATAAATTTGATTCCTAAATTGCATAACAAATACATATTTTAGCTATTAATTTTGTAAAATTTACTTGTAGCAAATATCAAAAGCTATTTAGCTACAGATATAGAGGAATATACTTCAATTTGTAGAAAAAACAACTCCTCACTGATAACTAGCTAAAATCATTGAAAACACTACATATTATGGGTATATAGCATTATGATAAGTAAAACTACTTGTAACACAATATATTGTATACACTTGTATACAGTAATAACACTACAGTTTACAAGAAACTATGAAAAACGACTGCATTATACCCTTATATCACAATAAATAACCTCTTAAAATTATATTCATTAGCCTAATGTAATGTAAGCTTTTCTTCGGTGCAAATTAATGTATACTTGTATGCCTTGTATACTTAAATTTGTAGAACAAAAGCTATATTTCACCGATAACTAGGTAAAATCATTGAAAACAACACATTTTGAGGGTATAAAGCTTTATCATAAGATAAATTCCTTTTATTTGTGATAAAACGCTACAATATACAAGAAACTATGAAAAACACTTGTAATATACAATTGTATCACAATAAATAACCTCAAACTCCATTTATAAGCTTACAGTAGTTTAAAATAGCATTTTATAACGAAAACAACTATAACACCACATTTTGAATTTCAATATCAAAAAAAGAGCTTAATAATGTCAATTTTTGACATATTTTTGCCCTTCAAAAAATACATTAAAACACTTAAAAAAACGTTGTTTTTTGGAGTAAAATTGATACCAAAATTTCATGAAAAAACATATTTTTAGCTATCACTTTTGTAAAACGTAGTTGTAGCAAATATAAAAAGCTATTTAGCTACATATATAGAGAAATATATTTCAATTTGTTGTATAAAAAACAACTCTTCACTAATAAATAGCTAAAATCATTGAAAACACTACGTTTTATGGGTGTATAGCAAAATTTACAAGTAAACTACTTGTACTTTTATCACAATAACAACAGTTTACAAGAACTATGAAAAACGTTGCAATATACCGTTATAAACACAATAAATAACCTTTACTCTTGAATTTATTAGCTTATGTAATGTATTGCTACTCTTAGGTGCAAATTAATCTAAAAATAAGATGTATATTCAATTTGTAGGAAAAAGCTATATTTCACGATAATTAGCTAATCTGAAAAAAAACATTTGAGGGTATAAATTATAAAAGGAATTTTTTATTATATATTGCTACAATTACAAGATATGAAATACGTAATAAATTATCACATAATAGCCTCAAACTCCTTTTATAAGCTTATAGTAGTTTAAAATAGCATTTCCTAACGAAAACAACTATATTCCACATTTTTTATTTCTCTATTAAAAAAAAGGCTGAATAATCTCAATTTTCGACATTTTTTCGCCTTTCAAAAATGCATTAAAACACTTGAAAAAACGTTGTTTTCTTAAATAAATGTGATACCTAAATTTCATAATAAATACATATTTTAGCTATTAATTTTGTAAAATGTAGTTGTAGCAAATATCAAAAGCTATTTAGCTACAGATATAGAGGAATATACTTCAATTTTTGAAAAAAAACAGCTCTTCACTGATAACTAGCTAAAATCATGAAAACACTACATTTATGGGTTTATAGCAATATAAAAGTAAAACTACTTGTATATATACAATAACACTACAGTGTACAAGAAACTATGAAAAACACTTGCAATATACGTTATATCACAATAATAACCTCGTACTCTCTATTTACTAGCTTAATGTAATT
>JACEEZ010022874.1:18309-60809 GCA_016584305.1 Chionoecetes opilio
ATCCGATTCAGTCGCTTGTATCCTGCATCATGTTGTAACATGACACTAAATAGTGACTTGAAGGACGATCAATGCTTTGGTAATAAGTTTCTTCGCAGAATCATGGGTATCGCTGGATGATTACGTGTCAAATCAGCGATTGCACCGTGAGACTGAATCGAGGCCTATTACCAGCATAGTCCGTCAGCGCCAACTTCGGCTATATGGGCATGTGGCACGCTACCCTGAAACTGATCCTTCCCATCGGGTTGTATCTGTAAGAGACAATCCGGCGTGGAGGAGGCCAAGGGGGCGCCCACAAGGCTCGTGGCTGGGGCAAGTTGATATTTCTTGTCGAGAGTTGCTTGGTATGGGAAAGGAGCCTGCATGGGAACTCGCGCGTGGTGACCCCCGGGAGTGGCGTCGTACGGTGGGCGAGGCGACGCGCCCCCCGGCGTATGCCCCCAATGATTGATTGATATCAAAATAAGGGCTGAATAATGTCAATTTTCGACATTTGTTTGCCCTTCAAAAATACATTAAAAAAGTTGAAAAAAACGTTGTATTATGAATAAATTTGATACCTAAATTTCATAATAAATACATATTTTAGCTATTAATTTTGTAAAATGTAGTTGTAGCAGATATCAAAAGCTATTTAGCTACAGATATAGAGGAATATACTTCAATTTGTAGAAAAAAACTACTCTTCACTGATAACTAGCTAAAATCATTGAAAACACTACATTTTATGGGTATATAGCAATATGATAATTAAAGCTACTTGTATATAATACAATAACACTACAGTTTAAAAGAAACTATGAAAAATGTTTGCAATATACAGTTATATCGTAATAAATAAACTCTTACTCCTCTATTTATTAGCTTAATGTAATGAAAGCTACTTATAGGTGCAAATTAATCTAAAAGAAGGCTTGTATACTTCAATTTGTAGAAAAAAAGCTATATTTCACCGATAACTTTATAAAATCATTGAAAACAACACATTTTAAGGGTATAAAGCCATATAATAAGTAACTCTGCTTGTACATAATACAATACCACTACAGTTTACAAGAAACTATTAAAAACACTTGCAATATACCGTTATATCACAATAAATAACCTCTTACTCCTCTATTTATTAGCTTAATGTAATGTACGCTACTTATAGGTGCAAATTAATCTAAAAAAAGGATTGTATACTTCAATTTGTAGGAAAAAAGCTACATTTCACCGATAACTAGCTAAAATCATTGAAAACAACACATTTGGAGGGTAAAAAGCATTATAATAAGGAAAACTCTTTTTATTTATGATATAACACTACAATTTACAAGAAACTATGAAAAACACTTGTAATATACAATTGTATCACAGTAAATAATCCCCAAACCTCTTTTATAAGCTTATAGTAGTTTAAAATAGCATTTCCGAACGAAAACAACAATAATACCACATTTCTTATTTCTGTATCAAAAAAGAGGCTGAATAATGACAATTTTCGACTTTTTTTGCATATTAAAAATACATTAAAACACCTGAAAAAATGTTATGTTGATGAGTAAAATTGATACTTAAATTTCATGAAAAATACATATTTTTAGCTATTAATTTTGTAAAATGTAGTTCTAGCAAATATCAATAGCTATTTAGCTACAGATATAGAGGAATATACTTCAATTTGTAGAAGAAAAAAAACTCTTCACTGATAACTAGCTAAAATCATTGAAAACACTACATTTTAAAAGTATATAAAACTATAATAAGTAAAACTGCTTGTATATAATACAATAACACTACAGTTTACAAGAAACTATAAAAACGCTTACAATATACCGTTATATCACATTAAATAACCTCTTACTCCTCTATTTATTAGCTTAATGTAATGTAAGCTACTTATAGGTGCAAATTAATCTAAAAAAAGGCTTGTATACTTCAATTTGTAGGAAAAAAGCTATATTTCACCGATAATTAGCTAAAATCATTGAAAAAAACACATTTTGAGGGTGTAAAGCATTTTAATAATGAAAACTCCTTTTATTTATGATATAACACTACAATTTACAAGAAACTATGAAGAACACTTGTAATATACAATTGTATCACAATTAATAGCCTCAAACTCCTTTTATAAGCTTATAGTAGTTTAAAATAGCATTTCCTTGCGAAAACAACTATATTCCACATTTTGTATTTCTCTATCAAGAAAAGGGCTGCATAATGACAATTTTCGATTTTTTTTTGCATTTCATAAATTCATTAAAACACTTGAAAAAACGTTGTTTTTATGAATAAATTTGATACCTAAATTTCATAACAAATACATATTTTAGCTATTAATTTAGTAAAATGTAGTTATAGCAAATATCAAAAGCTATTTAGCTACAGATATAGAGGAATATACTTTAATTTGTAGAAAAAAAAACTCCACTGATAACTAGCTAAAATCATTGAAAACACTACATTTTATGGGTATATAGCAATATGATAAGTAAAACTACTGGTATATATACAATAACTCTACAGTTTACAAGAAACTATGAAAAACGCTTGCAATATACCGTTATATCACAATAAATAACCTCATAAAAAACCATTTATTAGCCTAATGTAATGTAAGCTTTTCTTTGGTGCAAAATAATCTAAAAAAAGGGTTGTATACTTCAATTTGTAGGAAAAAAGCTATATTTCACCGATACCTAGGTAAAATCATTGAAAACAACACATTTTGAGGGTATAAAGCATTATCATAAGGTAAATTCCTTTTATTTATGATATAACGCTACAATATACAAGAAACTATGAAAAACACTTGTAATATACAATTGTATCACACTGAATAACCTCAAACTCCATTTATAAGCTTACAGTTGTTTAAAATAGCATTTTATAACATAAACAACTCTAATACCACATTTTGAATTACAATATAAAAAAAAGAGCTAAATAATGACAATTTTCGACTTTTTTTTGCCCCTTCAAAAATACTTTAAAAAACTTGAAAAAACTTTGTTTTTAGGAGTAAAATTGATACCTAAATTTCATGAAAAAACATATTTTTCGCTATTAATTTGTAAATGTAGTTGTAGCAAATATCAAAAGCTATTTAGCTACAGATAAAGAGGAATATACTTCAATTTGTAGAAAAAACAGCTCTTCACCGATAACTAGCTAAAATCATTGAGAACAACACATTTTAAAGGTATATAGCAATATAATAAGTAAAACTACTTGTATATAATACAATAACACTACAGTTTACAAGAAACTATAAAAAACGCCTGCAATATACCGTTATATCACAATAGATAACCTCTTACTCTGTTTATTAGCTTAATGTAATGTAAGCTACTTATAGGTGCAAATTAATCTAAAAAAAAGCCTTGTATACTTCACATTGTATGAAAAAAGCTATATTTCACCGATAACTAGCTAAAATCCTTGAAAACAACACATTTTGAGGTTATAAAGCATTATAATAAGGAAAACTCCTTTTATTTATGATATTACACTACAATTTACATGAAACTATGAAAAACACTTGTAATATACAATTGCATCACAATAACTAGCCTCAAACTCCTTTTATAAGCTTACAGTAGTATAAAATAGCATTTCCTAACGAAAACCACTATATTCCACATATAGTTTTTCTCTATCAAAAAACGGGCTCATTAATGTCAATTTTCGACATTTTTTTGCCATTCAAAAATACATTAAAACACTTGAAAAAACTTTGTTTTTATGAAGAAATTTTATCTTTCAATTTCATGACAAATACATATTTTTGCTATTAATTTTGTTAAATGTAGTTGTAGCAAATATCAAAAGCTATTTAGCTACAGCTATAGAAGAATATACTTCAATTTGTAGAAGAAAAAAAACACTTCACTGATAACTAGCTAAAATCATTGAAAACACTACATTTTATGGGAATATAGCAATATGATAAGTAAAACTACTTGTATATAATACAATAACACTACAGTTTACAAGAAACTATGAAAAACGCTTACAATATACCGTTATATCACAATAAATAACCTCTTACTCTTTTATTTATTAGCTTAATGTAATGTAAGGTACTTATAATGCAAATTAATGCAATTGTACATGTACATGCAAATTAATCTAGAAAAAGGCTTGTATACTTCAATTTGTAGGAAAAAAGCTATATTTCACCGATAACTAACCAAAATCATTGAAAACAACACATGTTGAGGGTATAAAGCATCATAATAAGGAAAACTCTTTTTATTTATGATATAACACTACAATTTACAGGAAACTATGAAAAACACTTGTAATATACAATTGTATCACAGTAAATAACCCCAAACCTCTTTTATAAGCTTATAGTAGTTTAAAATAACATTTCCTAACGAAAACAACTACAATGCCATATTTCTTATTTCTCTATCAAAAAAGGGGCTGAATAATGACAATTTTCGACATTTTTTTTGCCTTTCAAAAACACATTAAAACACTTGAAAAAAAGTTGTTTTGTATGAATAAATTTGATACCTAAATTTCATAAAAAATACATATTTTAGCTATTAATTTTTTCAAATGTAGTTGTAGCAAATATCAAAAGCTATTTAGCTACAGATATAGAGGAATATACTTCAATTTTTGAAGAAAAACAAATCTTCACTGATAAATAGCTAAAATCATTGAAAAAACTACATTTTATGGGTATATAGCAATATGATAAGTAAAACTACTTGTATATATACAATAACACTACAGTTTACAAGAAACTATGAAAAACACTTGCAATATACCGTTATATCACAATAAATAACCTCGTACTCCTCTATTTATTAGCTTAATGTAATGTACGCTACTTATAGGTGCAAATTAATCTAAAAAAAGGCTTGTATACTTCAATTTGAAGGAAAAACGCTACATTTCACCGATAACTAGCTAAAATCATTGAAAACAACACATTTTGAGGGTATAAAGCATTATAATAAGGAAAACTTCTTTTATTTATGATATAACACTATAATTTACAAGAAACTATGAAAAACACCTGCAATATACAATTGTATCACAGTAGATAACCCCAAACCTCTTTTATAAACTTACAGGAGTTTAAAATAGCATTTCCTAACGAAAACAACTATAATACCACATTTCTTATTTCCCTATCAAAAAAAGGGCTGAATAATGTCAATTTTCGATTTTTTTTGCATATTAAAATACATAAAAACACTTGTAAAA
Source organism: Chionoecetes opilio (assembly GCA_016584305.1). Taxonomy (NCBI): domain Eukaryota; kingdom Metazoa; phylum Arthropoda; class Malacostraca; order Decapoda; family Majidae; genus Chionoecetes; species Chionoecetes opilio. The sequence goes on from JACEEZ010022874.1 coordinate 23,524, forward strand.
ACGTTATTTTTAAGAGTAAATTGATACATAAATTTCATGATAAATACATATTTTCAGCTATTCATTTTGTAAATTGTAGTTCTAGCAAATATCAATAGCTATTTAGCTACAGATATGAGAAATATACTTCAATTTGTAGAAGAAAAAAGTCTTCACTGATAACTAGCTAAAATCATTGAAAACACTACATTTTATGGGTATATAGCAAAATAACAAGTATAACTACTTGTATATATACAATAACACTACAGTTAACAAGAAACTATGAAAACGCCTGCAATATACCGTTATATCACAATAAATAACCTCTTTCTCCTCTATTTATTAGCTTAATGTAATGTAAGCTACTTATAGGTGTAAATTAATCGAAAAGAAGCCTTGTATACTTCATATTGTAGGAAAAAGCTATATTCACCGATAACTAGCAAAAATCATTTCAAACAACACATTTTGAGGTATAAAGCTTTTAAAAGGAAAACTCCTTTTATTTATGATATAACACTACAATTACAAGAAACTATGAAAAATTCTTGTTATATACAATTGTATCACAATAAATAGCCTCAACTCGTTTTATAAGCTTATAGTAGTTTAAAATAGCATTTCCTAATGAAACAATTATATTCCACTTTTTTATTTCTCTATCAAAAAAAGGGCTGAATAATGTCATTTTCGACATTTTTTTGCCTTTCCAAAATACATTAAAACACTTGAAAAACGTTGTTTTTATGAATAAATTTGATACCTAAATTTCATAATAAATACATATTCTAGCTATTAAGTTTGTAAAATGTAGTTGTAGCAAATATCAAAGCTATTTAGCTACAGATATAGAGGAATATACATCAATTTGTAGAAAAAAACCACTCTTCACTGATAACTATCTAAAATCATTGAAAACACTACATTTTATGGGTATATAGCAATATAATAAGTAAACTAACTTGTATATAATACAATTACACTACAGTTTACAAGAAACTATGAAAACACTTGCAATATACCGTTATATGACAATAAATAGCCTCTTACTCTTCTATTTATTAGCTTAATGTAATGTAGGCTACTTATAGGTGCAACTTATTCTAAGAAGAGGATTGGTTGCTTCAATTTATAGGTAAAAAGTTTTATTTCACCGATAAATAGCTTAAATCATTGAAAACAACACATTTTTAGGGTATAGAGCATTATCATAAGGTAAATTCCTTTTATTTATGATATAACACTACAATTTACAAGAAACTATGAAAAAAACTTGTAATATACAATTGTTTCACAATAAATAACCTCAAACTCCATTTATAAGCTTACAGTAGATTAAAATAGCATTTTGTAACGAAAACAACTATAATACCACAATTTGAATTTCAATATTAAAAAAAGAGCTTAATAATGTCAATTGTCGACATTTTTTTCACCCTTCATAAATACATTAAAACACTTGCAAAAATGTTGTTTTTAGGAGTGAAATTGATACATAAATTTCATGATAAATACATATTTTTAGGTATTAATTTTGTAAAATGTAGTTGTGGCAAATATCGAAAGTTATTTACCTACAAATATAGAGGAATATACTTCAATTTGTAGAAGAAAAAAAACTCTTCACTAAAACTAGCTAAAATCATTGAAAAACTACATTTTATGGTATATAGCAATATAATAAGTATAACTACTTGTATATATACAATAACACTACAGTTAACAGGAGACTATGAAAACGCTTGCAATATACCGTTATATAACAATAAAAACCTATTACTACTCTATTTATTAGCTTAATGTAATGTAAGCTACTTGTAGTTGCAAATTAGTCTAAAAAAACTTGTATACTTTAATTTAGGAAAAAAGCTTATTTTCAACGATATCTAGCTAAAATCATTGAAAATAACACATTTTAAGGGTATAAAGCCATATAATAAGTAACTCTACTTGTATATAATACTATACCACTACAGTTTTACTAGAAACTATGAAAAACGCTTGCAAATTACCGTTATATTACAATAAATAACCTCTTACTCCTCTATTTATTAGCTTAATGTAAAATAAGCTGCTTTTAGGTGCAAATTAATAAAAAAAAAAGGCTTGTATACTTCAATTTGTTGGAAAAAAGCTATATTTCACCGATAACTAGCTAAAATCATAAAAACAACATATTTTGAGGGTATAAAGCATTATAATAAGGAAAACTCTTTTTATTTATGATATAACACTACAATTTACATGAACTATGAAAACACTTGTATATACAATTGTATCACAGTAAATAGCCTCAAACCCCTTTTTGTAAGCTTATAGTATTTAAAATAGCATTTCCTAACGAAAACACTATATTCCACATTTTTTTTTCTCTATCAAAAATAGGGCTGAATATTGACAATTTTCGACATTTATTTGCCTACAAAAATACATTAAAACACTTGAAAAAACTTGTTTTTATGAATAAATTTGATTCCTAAATTGCATAACAAATACATATTTTAGCTATTAATTTTGTAAAATTTACTTGTAGCAAATATCAAAAGCTATTTAGCTACAGATATAGAGGAATATACTTCAATTTGTAGAAAAAACAACTCCTCACTGATAACTAGCTAAAATCATTGAAAACACTACATATTATGGGTATATAGCATTATGATAAGTAAAACTACTTGTAACACAATATATTGTATACACTTGTATACAATAACACTACAGTTTACAAGAAACTATGAAAAACGACTGCATTATACCCTTATATCACAATAAATAACCTCTTAAAATTATATTCATTAGCCTAATGTAATGTAAGCTTTTCTTCGGTGCAAATTAATGTATACTTGTATGCCTTGTATACTTAAATTTGTAGAACAAAAGCTATATTTCACCGATAACTAGGTAAAATCATTGAAAACAACACATTTTGAGGGTATAAAGCTTTATCATAAGATAAATTCCTTTTATTTGTGATAAAACGCTACAATATACAAGAAACTATGAAAAACACTTGTAATATACAATTGTATCACAATAAATAACCTCAAACTCCATTTATAAGCTTACAGTAGTTTAAAATAGCATTTTATAACGAAAACAACTATAACACCACATTTTGAATTTCAATATCAAAAAAAGAGCTTAATAATGTCAATTTTTGACATATTTTTGCCCTTCAAAAAATACATTAAAACACTTAAAAAACGTTGTTTTTTGGAGTAAAATTGATACCAAAATTTCATGAAAAAACATATTTTTAGCTATCACTTTTGTAAAACGTAGTTGTAGCAAATATAAAAAGCTATTTAGCTACATATATAGAGAAATATATTTCAATTTGTTGTATAAAAAACAACTCTTCACTAATAAATAGCTAAAATCATTGAAAACACTACGTTTTATGGGTGTATAGCAATATAATAAGTAAAACTACTTGTATATATACAATAACACTACAGTTTACAAGAAACTATGAAAAACGCTTGCAATATACCGTTATATCACAATAAATAACCTCTTACTCTTCTATTTATTAGCTTAATGTAATGTTAGCTACTCTTAGGTGCAAATTAATCTAAAAATAAGCTTGTATACTTCAATTTGTAGGAAAAAAGCTATATTTCACCGATAATTAGCTAAAATCATTGAAAACAACACATTTTGAGGGTATAAAGCATTATAATAAGGAAAACTTCTTTTATTTATGATATAACGCTACAATTTACAAGAAACTATGAAAAATACTTGTAATATACAATTGTATCACAATAAATAGCCTCAAACTCCTTTTATAAGCTTATAGTAGTTTAAAATAGCATTTCCTAACGAAAACAACTATATTCCACATTTTTTATTTCTCTATTAAAAAAAAGGCTGAATAATCTCAATTTTCGACATTTTTTCGCCTTTCAAAAATGCATTAAAACACTTGAAAAAACGTTGTTTTCTTAAATAAATGTGATACCTAAATTTCATAATAAATACATATTTTAGCTATTAATTTTGTAAAATGTAGTTGTAGCAAATATCAAAAGCTATTTAGCTACAGATATAGAGGAATATACTTCAATTTTTGAAAAAAACAGCTCTTCACTGATAACTAGCTAAAATCATTGAAAACACTACATTTTATGGGTTTATAGCAATATAATAAGTAAAACTACTTGTATATATACAATAACACTACAGTGTACAAGAAACTATGAAAAACACTTGCAATATACCGTTATATCACAATAAATAACCTCGTACTCCTCTATTTACTAGCTTAATGTAATGTACGCTACTTATAGGTGCAAATTAATCTAAAAAAAGGGTTGTATACTTCAATTTGTAGGAAAAAAGCTACATTTCACCGATAACTAGCTAAAATCATTAAAAACAACATATTTTGAGGGTAAAAACATTATCATAAGGAAAACTCTTTTAATTTATGATATAACACTACTATTTACAAGAAACAATAAAAAACACTTGTAATATACAATTGTATCACAATAAATAGCCTCAAACTCCTTTTATAAGCTTATAGTAGTTTAAAATAGTATTTCCTTGCGAAAACAACTATATTCCACATTTTTTATTTCTCTATCAAGAAAAGGGCTGAATAATGTCAATTTTCGACATTTTTTTGCATTTCAAAAATACTTTGAAACACTTGAAAAAACGTAGCTTTTATGAATAAGTTTGATACCTAATTTTTATAATAAATACATATTATAGCTATTAATATTGTAAAATGTAGTTGTAGCAAATATCAAAAGCTATTTAGCTACCGATATAAAGAAATATACTTCAATTTGTAGAAAAAAACAGCTCTTCACTGATAACTAGCTAAAATCATTGAAAACACTACATTTTATAGGTATATATCAATATAATAATCAAAACTACTTGTATATATTACAATAACACTACAGTTTACAAGAAACTGTGAGAAACGCTTGTAATATAGCGTTATATCACATTAAACAACCTCTTACTCCTCTATTTATTTGCTTAATGTAATGTAAATTACTTATAGGTGTGCAAATTAATTTAAAAAAAGGCTTGTATATCTCAATTTGTTGGAAAAAAGCTATATTTCACCGATAACTTGCTAAAATCATTGAAAACAACACATTTTAAGGGTATAAAGCCATATAATAAGTAACTCTACTTGTATATAATACAATACAACTACAGTTTACAAGAAACTATGAAAAACGCTTGCAATATACCGTTATATCACAATAAATAACCTCGTACTCCTCTATTTATTAACTTAATGTAATGTATGCTACTTATAGGTGCAGATTAATCTAAAAAAAGCCTTGTATACTTCACATTGAAGGAAAAAAGCTATATTTCACCGCTAACTAGCTAAAATCATTGAAAACAACACATTTTCAGGGTATAAGGCATTATAAAAAGGAAAACTCCTTTTATTTATGATATAACATTATAATTTACATGCAACTATGAAAAACACTTGTAATATACAATTGTATCACAGTAAATAGCCTCAAACTCCTTTTATAAGCTTACAGTAGTTTAAAATAGCATTTCCTAACGCAAACAACTATATTCCACATTTTTTATTTCCCTATCAAAAAAAGGGCTGAATAATGTCAATTTCGACATTTTTGTGCCTTTCAAAAATACATTAAAACACTTGAAAAAACTTTGTTTTTATGAATAAATTTGATACCTAAATTGCATAACAAATACATATTTTAGCTATTAATTTTGTAAAATGTAGCTATAGCAGATATCAAAAGCTATTTAGCTACAGATATAGAGGAATATACTTCAATTTGTAGAAAAAAAAACCTCTTCACTGATAACTAGCTAAAATCATTGAGAACAGCACATTTTATGGGTATATAGCAATATAATAATTAAACTACTTGTATATAATACAATAACACTACAGTTTACAAGAAACTATGAAAAACACTTGTAATATAGTGTTATATCACAATAAATAACCTCTTACTCCTCTATTTATGAGCTTAATGTAATGTAACCTACTTATAGGTGCAAATTAATCTAAAAGAAGGCTTGTATACGTCAATTTGTTGGAAAAAAGCTATATTTCACCGATAACTAGCTAAAATCATTGAAAACAACACATTTTGAGGATATAAAGCATTATAAAAAGGAAAACTCCTTTTATTATGATATAATACTACAATTTACATGAAACTATGAAAAACACTTGTAATATACAATTGTATCACAATAAATAGCATCAAACTCCTATTATATGCTTATAGTAGTTTAAAATAGCATTTCCTAACGCAAACAACTATATTCCACATTTTTTATTTCTCTATCAAAAAAATGAATTTCTCTACCAAATTTTTTATTTCTCTATCGTGTCCTGGTGGAACGCCGACGTGAGTTTCGACAGGGGATGCTTGCAGCCTATGTTGATCTCAAGAAGGCGTTTGACTCAGTGCATCGTGAGTCACTCTGGGATCTTCTGCGACTTCGAGGGATTCCTGCAAGGACTATTGGTTTGATAACTGGTCTGTATTCTAGGACTGAGAGTGCTATGAAGTGTGGAGCAGGTGTATCCAGCTTCTTTCCTGTGAATACAGGAGTGAGGCAAGGGTGCGTCCTTGCCCCATCATTTTTCAACGCTTGTATGGACTGGGTATTGGACAGGGTTGTAGATCAAAGTGATTGTGGAGCATCCGTCGGCAACACCAAGATCACTGATCTTGTTTTTGCCGATGATGCAGTAATCTTTGCTGAGTCGCTGGAGGTCCTGGTGATGGCTCTCGAGGCGCTGCACGAGGAGGCAAAGCCTTTGGGACTTGAGGTCTCCTGCCTCAAGACCAAGGTCCAGGTGTTTGGAGACTTACTAGATGAAGCAGTATAGTCTGTTCATGCGTGTGGCGAGGACATTGAGATCTTGGAAAGTTTTACATACCTTGGTAGCGCAGTCCATAATGACGGCGGGTCACGTCAAGAAGTCTTACGGTGGATTGGCATGGCCCACGGTGTTATGGACTCGCTCAGGGGGAGTATTTGGCGTTGTCGGTACCTGTGCAGGAGGACAAAGATCCGGATCTTCAAGTCGCTTGTGATCCCTGTCTTACTCTATGGTTGTGAGACATGGACACTAAATAGTGACTTGAAGAGACGAATCAATGCCTTTGGTAATAAGTTTCTTCGCAGAATCATGGGTATCGCTGGATGATTACGTGTCAAATCAGCGATTGCACCGTGAGACTGAATCGAGGCCTATTACCAGCATAGTCCGTCAGCGCCAACTTCGGCTATATGGGCATGTGGCACGCTACCCTGAAACTGATCCTTCCCATCGGGTTGTATCTGTAAGAGACAATCCGGCGTGGAGGAGGCCAAGGGGGCGCCCACAAGGCTCGTGGCTGGGGCAAGTTGATATTTCTTGTCGAGAGTTGCTTGGTATGGGAAAGGAGCCTGCATGGGAACTCGCGCGTGGTGACCCCCAGGAGTGGCGTCGTACGGTGGGCGAGGCGACGCGCCCCCCGGCGTATGCCCCCAATGATTGATTGATATCAAAATAAGGGCTGAATAATGTCAATTTTCGACATTTGTTTGCCCTTCAAAATACATTAAAAAAGTTGAAAAAAACGTTGTTTTATGAATAAATTTGATACCTAAATTTCATAATAAATACATATTTTACCTATTAATTTTGTAAAATGTAGTTGTAGCAGATATCAAAAGCTATTTAGCTACAGATATAGAGGAATATACTTCAATTTGTAGAAAAAAACTACTCTTCACTGATAACTAGCTAAAATCATTGAAAACACTACATTTTATGGGTATATAGCAATATGATAATTAAAGCTACTTGTATATAATACAATAACACTACAGTTTAAAAGAAACTATGAAAAATGCTTGCAATATACAGTTATATCGTAATAAATAAACTCTTACTCCTCTATTTATTAGCTTAATGTAATGAAAGCTACTTATAGGTGCAAATTAATCTAAAAGAAGCTTTGTATACTTCAATTTGTAGAAAAAAAGCTATATTTCACCGATAACTTTATAAAATCATTGAAAACAACACATTTTAAGGGTATAAGCCATATATAAGTAACTCTGCTTGTAATAATACATACCACTACAGTTTACAAGAAACTATTAAAACACTTGCAATATACCGTTATATCACAATAAATAACCTCTTACTCCTCTATTTATTAGCTTAATGTAATGTACGCTACTTATAGGTGCAAATTAATCTAAAAAAAGGATTGTATACTTCAATTTGTAGGAAAAAAGCTACATTTCACCGGATAACTAGCTAAAATCATTGAAAACACACATTTGGGGTAAAAAGCATTATATAAGGAAAACTCTTTTTATTTATGATATAACACTACAATTTACAAGAACTGAAAAACACTTGTATAAATTGTATCACGTAAATAATCCCAAAACCTCTTTTATAAGCTTATATAGTTTAAATAGCATTCCGAACGAAACAACATAATACACATTTCTTATTCTGTATCAAAAAGAGCTGATAATGACAATTTTACGACTTTTTTATTAAACTNACTATAACACTACATTACTAAACTATGAAACGCTGCTTACTCCTCCTCTATTTATTAGCTTAATGTAAAATAAGCTGCTTTTAGGTGCAAATTAATAAAAAAAAAAGGCTTGTATACTTCAATTTGTTGGAAAAAAGCTATATTTCACCGATAACTAGCTAAAATCATAAAAACAACATATTTTGAGGGTATAAAGCATTATAATAAGGAAAACTCTTTTTATTTATGATATAACACTACAATTTACATGAAACTATGAAAAACACTTGTAATATACAATTGTATCACAGTAAATAGCCTCAAACTCCTTTTGTAAGCTTATAGTAGTTTAAAATAGCATTTCCTAACGAAAACAACTATATTCCACATTTTTTATTTCTCTATCAAAAATAGGGCTGAATATTGACAATTTTCGACATTTATTTGCCTTACAAAAATACATTAAAACACTTGAAAAAACGTTGTTTTTATGAATAAATTTGATTCCTAAATTGCATAACAAATACATATTTTAGCTATTAATTTTGTAAAATTTACTTGTAGCAAATATCAAAAGCTATTTAGCTACAGATATAGAGGAATATACTTCAATTTGTAGAAAAAACAACTCCTCACTGATAACTAGCTAAAATCATTGAAAACACTACATATTATGGGTATATAGCATTATGATAAGTAAAACTACTTGTAACACAATATATTGTATACACTTGTATACAGTAATAACACTACAGTTTACAAGAAACTATGAAAAACGACTGCATTATACCCTTATATCACAAAAAATAACTTTTTAAAATTTATATTTCTTATATCAAAATTTCCTCTCAAATAAGATATTAGCTGAAATAACTTTAAAAATAATCTTGAAAATAAAATTGGGAAACATTTTTAAAGTAACTTTTTGAAATAATTTTAATTGTGGAAAAATAAATAATAATTTTTAAAAAATGGTAAAAATCTTTTACCAAAAAATAATAAATTTATCAATAATTAATAATTTTTAAGAAAAAATTAAAAACCTTTTAATTAAAATTTAAAAAAATTTTAAATTTAAATAAAAAATTTTGTTAAAATAATTTTTAAAAACTAAAAAATTTTTTTTGGATAAAATTAAAAACAAAAACAAAATTTTTATCAATTTTTTTAAAAATATTAAAAATTAAAAAACCCTATTTATTAATAAAAATTTAATACAATTTTTTTAAAAAAAATTTACTAAAAAAGTAACAATATTGAAAACTAGTTTTTTATAGAATAAAATTAAAAAAAATTTTTTTTTAAAAATACACAATTTAAAAAAAACCCTTGATTCCGTTATAAAATATAAATAAACCTTTACTTTCTATAGTTAAAGAATATATTTTAAAAAATCTAAAATAACTTTCTTCAATTTTAAAAAAATTTTTTATATTTAAAAAAAAAAATAGTTAAAAACATTAATAAAAATTATATTTAATAGTAAATTAGAAAATAATATACAAATTAATTAAAAAATTCTTTTATATAAATTTAAATACAGAACTTCCTAAAAACAATATATTTCACAATATTTTTAATCTTTAAAAAAAACTTATTATTGATTTATAAGAAAAATTAAAATTTTTCTTTAAAAAAATTGAAAACTAATTTATTTTTAAAAATTAAAAAAATTTTTTTTTTTTTAGTTTAATTTTTTAAAAATTTTACAAATACCCAATTTTTTTCTAAATAAGGAAAATTCAATTTTTTGAAAAACCTCTCAAATGGATAAAAAATTTGAAAAAATTTTTTTTAAAAATATAAATAAAAAAAATATTTTAAAAAATAGTTAAAATATAAAATTTTTAAACACCCGTTAAAAAAAATAAAAACACTCAAACCCGTTTAACACAAAATCTCGACCCTATTTATATTAATGAAATTAAAATAAGGTAATTAATTTTAAAAAAAGGGTATAAAAATTGAAAAAATTTAAAAGGGATTTAAATATAATTATTCTATAAAATATTAATAAGAAATTATAAATAATTAAATTGAATTAAAAAAAACCCTTTTTCACTAAATAAACCATTTAAAAAATTTAAAAATTTTAAAACATTTACAAAAAAAACCCATTTTTATTTACTTTAAATTAAAAAATTCGAAAAAAAAAATTATTCATTTTTTAAAAAATAAATTTAAAATATTCCTTTTTTTGTAAAATAATAAAATTTATAAATTATTTTAAGTAAAATTATTTAAATTTTATTTTAAAAATTTAAAAATAAAAATTAAAAATTTTAAAAAATTAAAAATAAAATAAATACTTTTATTATAAAAAAAACATGTTATAAAAAACAAAAAATTTGAAATATAAAAAAAAAAAACCCTTATTCTAAATAAACTAATAAAATTTTTTTAAAGCTTAAAAAGAAAAATAATAACCCTTTATCCTATATTTAAATGTAGAAAAAGCTATTTTTTAAATCAAAATAATTAAAACCATTTTGGGTATAAAGCATATTACAAAAAACCCTTTTAAAAAACTAAAAAAACTATTAAAAAATTTTTTTATAAAAGTATAAAATAATCCAAAATTTTTAAAATTTTTGGGTTTTTTAAAAAAATTTCAAAATAACATATTTTCCCACTTTTTTTATTTTTAAAAAAAATCAAATTTTTTCTTTTTAATTTTCCCCAAAAAACTAAAACTTAAAAATTTGTTTTTAATAATTTTACAAAAAATTAAAAACTTTTTTTTTTTAAAAAGTATTTTAAATAAATAATTTTAGCAAAAATTTAAGAAAATTAAAATTTTAAAAAATTTGCACAAACATTAAAATCATAAAACTATTTTGGAAAAATTTAAAATAATTAAAAACTAGTAAAAATACTTAATAGTTTAAAAAAAAAAACATTTAATTAATTATTAAATAAGACTTTTTTTTTAGAATTTAAAGGGTAAATATTTATTTACTTTTATTTTTTAATTTTAGGTAAAATTTATTTCCTAAAAATATTCCCCAAAACTTTTGGGGATAGTTATTAATTAATTTTTTTTCAAAAAAATTTTAAAAATTTTTAAAAAAATTTTAATATACATTTTACAATAAACTAACCAAAAATTTTTAAATTTAAAGTTAAGATAAAATCCATTTTAAGAAAACACTAAAATACAATTTAATTTAAAAAAAACAGAAAAAAAATTTGACAATTTTTTAATTTCCAAACATTAAATTTTTAAAATTTTTTTTTTAAAAAAAAATTAATAAAATAATTTATATTTTAAAAATTTTAAATAAATTTTTAAAATTATGGGAAATAAAATTAATTTCAAAATGTTATTAATAAAATTATAAGAAATTTTTAATATATAGAAAAATATAAAAAAAATTTAAATACAATAAGTTACAAAAAATTTATAATACTTTTAAAAAAAAACCCTTCATTAAAAAATAAAAATTAATCCCTTTTTAAATTATAAAATAAAAACCTATATTTTTAAAATTAATTTTTTGGGAAATTTTTAAAAAATTATTATTAAATATAAAAAAAAACTTTTTTTTAAAATAAAACGTAAGAAAATATTGAAATAAATTTTAAAAAGTATAATAATTTAAAAATTATTTAATTCTACATTCAAAAAAAAAACCCTTAATTATTTATAAAAAAAAAAACCCTTTTTATTTTAAAAAAAAGCTTTATTAAATTTATAAAAACCCAAATTATATAATAAAAAAAAAATTTATTTAAAAATTATAATTAAAAAAATTTTATTATAAAAAAAATTTAAAAAATTTGAAAAATGTAAAAAATAATAAAAGAAAACCTTTTTAATATAATTTACAGAATTAAACCTTTATATATTTAAAAAATTTAATCTATAAATATTTTTAAATTTTCCAAAAATCTTACCCTTTTTTAATTTTTTCTTAAAATGGGTTAAATAAATTTTTTTAATTTTTCAAATCATAAATGAAATTGTAATTTTAAATATTATTTTAAAAATAAAAAAATTTGAAAAAATTTTAAAAATTTAAATTTAAAAACAACTTTTTTACTAAATATTGAAATAATTTGAAAAAAAATTTTATAAAATATAAAAATTAAAATAAAAAAAACCTCGTTAAAAAATATAAAAAACATTTATATTTTATATACATATTAAAATTTCTTGAAAAATTTAAATTTATGTTAATTAATATCATTTAAAGAACCTTAAAAATACTTTATTAAAAATTAAACTTGAAAAAAACTTTTGGGTTAATTTATTAGATAAATTTTTATTTGTACTAAATTAAAAACAAAAAATTTAATAAAATTTACTAAAAAATCCTTAAAATTTTGTAGTTTAAAAAATTTTAAAAAAAACCTTATTAAAATTGTCAAATAAAAAAAAAATATTAATTAATTTTTAATTAAAAAAAAAAGAAAAACGTTTTTAATAATTAAAACAAAATTTTATTAAATAATTTATTTCCTTAAAAAAAATTAAAACATTTAAAAAATTTTTTTTAAAAAAAAATTTTTAAATTAAAAAACTTTTTTAATTTGTAAAATTAAAAAAATTTTTAGTTTAATATAGGGTTTATCAATATATATAAAAAATTTACAAAATAAAAAAATTTATAAAAAAAAACCTTAAATTTTAAAAAAATTAAATACCTTATTTATTAATATTAAGTAAAAAAATAAAAAAAATTTTTAAATTAATTTAAAAATAAAAAACCCTCATATTTCTTATTAAAAAATAATTTATTTTTTAAAAATTAAAATTTAATTAATTTTTAATTTAATAAAAATAATTTTAATAAGAAAATTTAAAAAACCCCATTTAGAAAAATTAAATAAAACATTGTTTTATTAAAATTTTTAAACTCTTTTTAAAAGAAAATTTTTAATAAATTAAAAAAAAACCTAATTTTTAATTTTTAATATTAAATCATAAAAAATTAAAATTTTTTCCCTTTAAAAAAAAACCTTTAAAATTTTTTTTAAAAATTTTTTTTAAATTTATTTTTTAAAACTTGTAATATAAAAATAAAAAAATTTTAAAAAAAAATTTACCTTAATTTTTAAAAAAAAATTTATATTATAGCAAATATAAAAAAACAACATTTTTAAGAAAAAAAAAATTTTAAATTTAAAACAAGCATAAAAACAAAAAAATTTTAAACCTTTTAAAAAAATATTATAAATTTTAATCAATAAAAAGTTGAAAGAAAACTAGAAAAATCAATTACAACCCAAATAAAAACCTACTTTTTAAGAATAAAATTAAAAATTTGTAAAAAATTAAAAAAATTTTATTAAAGAAAACAATTTACAATAAAAGCAAAACATTAAAAACTTTTGGGGGTTTAAAAAATTAAAAAAAACCTCTTTTATTAATAAAACTAAATTTTCAAAAAAAAACCAATTAAAAAAAATTTACCAAACCAATTTTTAATTACTTTAAATAAAATTCAAAAAAAAATAAAAACAATTTTTAAATTTTTAAAAAACTAAATAATATTTTGATTTTTAATTATTAAAAATTTAAAAATTTAAAAAATTTTTTATAGAAATAAATTAGATAAATAAATTTAATTTTCATTTTAAATAAAGGGAAATAAATAGTATAAAATAAATAAAAAGAATTTAAAAAATAAAACAAAAATATAAAAGCTAAATCTTAAACAATAAAAGGTTTACATTTTATTAATTTAATTATAACATTTAAAAAAATTTGAAAAAGAACCTTTTATAAAAAAAATTTTGCCCTTTTTTTTTTGGAATTAAATTTTTAAACAAATTGGGAAAGCATATTAAAAAAAAAATTTTAAAAAAAACAATACAGAAAACTAAAAAATTCTTTTAAAAAATTTTAAAGGTAAAACTAAAAACAAACTTTTTATAATTAAAAAAATTTAAAAAATTAAATTTTGTTATCATTTTATCAAAAAAAAATTTTATTTTAATATTTTTCCTTTCCAAAATAAAAAATTTAAAATTTTTTTTTATAAAAAAATTAAAAATTTAAATTTTAATTTTTTATTTAAAATATTAAAATTGAAAGTTAAAAATATTTCTAAAAAAAATTTACTTTTAATTTGTAAAAATTTTAAAAATCTAAAAGCTATTGGCAATATAAGGAAAACATATTTAAATAAAAACTTAAAAAATTAACTAAAATTCAAAATTTTAAAACATATTTTTTTAAATAAATAAAATATAAAATTATTTTTATTAAAAATTAAACTACAAAAAAATAAAAAAACTTCAATTTAGTAAAATTTTATCCCTTTATTTATTATTAAAGTATTAAAATTAAATTGAAAATTTTATTCTTAATTATTTTTTAAATTATTAAAAATTAAAAACTTAAAAATTTAATTTTTGAAAAAATTAATAAGAAACTTTTAAAAGGGTTACAAATTTAAATCTTTAACAAAAAACTTTTAAAACAATTTTAATAAATAAAAAAAACTAACCCTTTTAACTTCAATTAAATACTTAAAAAAAAAATTAAATTTTAAAATTTATTAATTAATAAAAAATTTATGTAATTGTAATTTTTATTTAAATTTAAAAATTTAAAAATTTTTAAAGTAATTTACAAAAAAAAAATTTTCAATTTTATATAATTTTAAAATTATTGGAAATATGAAAATAATTACTAAAATTTAAAATACCAATTAAAGAAAAAAACTTCCTTAAAAATACAAACAAAAAAAACCTTTTGTATTAAATAAATAATTTAAAAATTTAAATTTAAATTATTAAAAAACTTGAATAATTAAAAAAAAATTTTTAATATATATTTATTAATACTTTAAATACAAATAAAATAAATATTAAAAAATAAATTTTAACTTAGAAAAAGAAATTTTAAATTACTAAACTTAAAAAAACCCTTTTATTATATAAAAAAAACCTTTACCCTACATTTATAAAACTAAAAAACCTTGAAAATTTATACAAAAAACCTTTACCCTTAAATTATTGGGAAAAAATTTTAGGAAAATAAAAAAAAAAAATTAAAAATTTTAAAAAAACTATTTAAAAACAAAACAAAATAAAAAAACCTTTTGGGTATAGTTAAATAGAAAATTTTTATTAATAAAACCCATTTTAAAACTTAAAAAACATTAATTAAATTTACACATAATCCCTTTTTTAAATTAAAAAATTTTTAAAAATAATTTTCGAAAATAATTTGTTCTACAAAAAATTAAAAAAATTTAAAATTTTTTAAATTTTTTCCCTTTACAAATCAATAAAATTAAAAATTTTAAGGAATAGTGATTTTAAAAAAAAACCTATATAAAATAATTTTTAAAAAAATTTTGAATTACTTAAAAATTAAAACCTTTAAAATATAGGAATAAAATTTTAAAAAAAAACCTATAAAACAAATATAAAATAATATTATATATATTTAAAAAATATGTAAACATTATTGAATTTAATTAAATACATTTTACAAGAAATTTAAAAAAGACTTTTCCATAATAATTTAAAAAATTTTTAAAAAATATACTATTAAGTAATTTTTTTCTGTAAATAAAACTTGTAGTTAAACATTTTAAAAAAAATTTTACATAAATAATCATTAAAAAAACATATTAAAGTTTTATAAAAATTTCCTTTTTAAAACCATAAAACAAAAAATTTTAAAAAAACATTTTAAAAACAAACAAAAATAACCTAAAATTTAAAAAAATTTTTAAAAAAGTTAAACGAAAAAAAACAATTTAATTTTAAAATTAAAAAAAAAATAAAAGTATTTTGACATATTTTTCAAAAAAAAAAATTTAAAAAACTTTTTTTAGTAAATTTGAAAAAATATAAAAATATTTTAGAAAACTTTTTAAATTGTTAAACCAAATTAAAAACTTTTAAACCATTAAAAAATATTTATTTTTTATAAAAAACAATCTTCTAATAAATACTAAAATTAAAAACTCCCTTTTCCCCTTAACAATAAACCCCTACTTTTATTGTAAAAAATATATTTAAAAATATAAATATAAAAACCCAATTTAAAAAAAACCTTTTTATAAAAATTAATTTGGTAAATATTAAAAAAAATTTTATGAAATTAAAAAAAAGAAATTTTCACTTTTAATTTAAAAAAACTTTTTAAAAAAATTAATCAAAAATTTATTTTTAAATAAAATTAAAAAATTTAAAAAATTTAATTTAAAAAAATTAAAAAAAGTAATGTTTAAAATTTTCTACAAAACATTTTACTTTATTTTAAAAAAAAAAACAAATTTTTCCCAAATTTTCCATTTAAAATATTTAAAAAAATTTTTATTTAAAAAATTTTAAACAAATTTAAAAATTTTTACTTTTATTTTGAAGATTTCAATATCAAAAAATGAGCTTAAAAATGTCAATCTTTAGAGTTTTTGCCCTTCGAAAAAATACACAAAAAAACACTTAAAAAAACGTTGTTTTTCGGAAGTAAAATGATACCAAAATTCAGAAAAAACATATTTTTTAGCATGCACTTTGTATAAACGTAGTTGTAGCAAATATTAAAAAAAAAGGCTATTGGTTTCAATAAGGGAAAAATACATATATGAGAAATATACTCAATTTGTTGTGATAACAAACAACTCTCACTAATAAATTAGCTATAAAATGCAGTGAGAAAACACAACGTTTTATGGGTGTTATAGCAAATAATAAGTAAAACACCTGTACATAACACTAACACTACAGTTAACCAAGAAACTATGAAAACGCTTGCAATATACCGTTATATCACAATAAATAACAGCTCTTATCGTCTATGTATTAGCTTTAATGTACTGTTAGACTACTCTTAGGTGCAAATTATCTAAAAATAAGATTGTATACTTCAATTTGTAGGAAAAAAGCTTAGATTCCAGATAATTAGCTAAAATCATTGAAAAACAACACATTTGAGGTATTAAAGCTATTATAGATCAAGGAAAATTTAGCTGTTTATTTATGATATAACGACAATTTACAAGAAACTATGAAAAATACTTGAATATACAATTGTATCACAAATAAATAGTCCCTCAAACTTCCTTTATAAGCTATAAAGTAGTCTTAAAATGTAGCCATCCTAACGAAAACAACTAGATCCACATTTTTTATATTCTCATCAAAAAAAAAGGCTGAATAATCTAATTTTCGACATTTCCGAGCCTTTCTAGTATAGAATAGCATAAAAAACACTTGAAAAAGACGTTGTTTTCTGGTGTAAATAAATGTGATACCTAAATGTTCAAATAAATACATGTTTTACATTAATTTTGTAAAATGTAGTTGTAGCAACTTATCAAAAGCTATTTAGCTGACAGATATAGAGGGAAATATACTTCAATTTTGTGATAAAAACGCTCTTCACGGATAATAGCTAAATCATGAAAACACTACATTTTTATGGCGTTTATAGCCAATATAATAAGTAAGAAACTAACTTGTATATATACAATAAACACTACAGTGACAAGAAACTATGAATAACACTTGCAATATACCGTTATATCACAAAAATAACCTCGTACTCCTCGATTACTAGCTTAATGTAATGACCCTAATGTTTATAGTGCAAGTACGATCATAAAAAGGGTTGTATTACTTCAATTTGTAGGAAAAAAGATTTACATTCACCGATAACTAGCTAAAATCATTAAAAACAACATATTTTGAGGGTAAAAACTTATCTAAGGAAAAACTCATTTAATTATGAATATAACCTACTATTTAAAAGAAACAATAAAAAACACTTGTAATAACAATTGTAATCACAATAATAGCCTCAAACTCCTTTTATGAAGCTTATGTAGTTTAAAATAGGATTCCTTTGCGAAAAACAACTTATCCACATTTGTTATTTCTCTACAAGAAAAAGGGCCTGAATATGTCAATTTTCGAATTTTTTGCAATTTCAGAAAAATTACTTGAAAACACTTGAAAACGTAGCTTGTATGATAAGTTGATACCTAATTTTTATAATTGTAAATACATTATTATAGCTATTAATATTGTTAAAATTGTAGTTGTAGCAAGTATCAAAAGCTATTAGCTCAACGATATAAAGAAATATACTTCAATTTGTAGAAAAAAACGCTCTTCACTGATAACTAGCTTCAAATCATTGCAACACTACATTTTATGGGTATTATCAATATATTAATCAAAACTACTGTATATATTACAAAACACTACAGTTTACAAGAAACTGTGAGAACACGCTTGTAAACGTATTAGCGTATATCACATTACATAACCTCTACTCCTCTATTAATTGCTTATATGTAATATTAAATACTTATAGGGTGTGGCAAGATAATTGTAGATGAAAAAGTGCTTGGCATATCTCAATTTGTTGGAAAAAAGCTATATTTCACCGAAACTTGCTAAAATCATTTGTGAAAAACAACAGTATTTTAAGGGTTATAAAGCCATATAATAAGTAACTCTACTTGTATATAATAAAATTACAACTACAGTTTACAAGAAGACTTTGAAAAAACGCTGCAATATACCGTTATATCAAATTAAATAATAACCTCGTACTCCTCCATTTATAAATTACTGTAATGTATTCTACTTATAGGTGCAGAGATAATCACTAAAAAAAGCTGATAACTTCACATTGAAGGAAAAAAGCTAATTCACCGCAACTAGCTAAAAATCATTGAAAAAACAAACACATTTCAGGGTATAAGCATTAATAAAAAGGAAAATGCTTTATTTATTGAGTATAACATATAATTTAGGATGCAACTATGAAAAAACACTTTAATATACAAAGGTATCACAGTAAATAGCACTCAAACTCCTTTTATAAGCTTACAGTAGTTAAAAATAAGGCAATTTTCCCCCCAAGCAAAACAACATATATTCCACATTTTTGATTTCCCTATCAAAAAAAGGGGCTGAAAATGTCAATTCGACATTATGTGCCTTCAAAAATACATTAAAAACACTTGAAAAAACTTTGTTTTTATGAAAAATTGTGATATTATTTACATAATGCACTAAATGCAAACAAATACATATTTTAGCTATTATTTTGTAAAATGAGCTATAGCAGAATATCAAAAGCTATTTAGATACAGATATAGAGGAATATACTTCAATTTTGTAGAAACAAAAAACCTCTTCACTGATAACTAGCTAAAATCATTGAGAACAGCACATTTTTATGGGTATATAGCAATATAATAATAAAATACTTGTATAATATATCAATAACCTACAGTTTACAAGGAAACTAGAAAAACACTATGTAATATAGTGGTATGTCACAATAAAGAACCATCTTACTCTCTATTTATGCGATTAATGTAATGTACCCTACTTATAGGTGCAAATTAATCTAAAAGAGCTGATACGTCCATTGTGGAAAAAAGCTATATTTCACCGATAACTAGCTAAAATCATGAAAACACAACATTGTAGGTATAAACGCATATAAAAGGAAAACTCCTTTTATTATGAATTATTATAATACAAATTATCATGAACATATGAAAAACACGGTAAATATACAATTGTAATCACAATAAATAGCATCAAACTCCTATTATATGCTATAGTAGTTTAAAAATAGCATTCCTAACGCAAACAACTATATTCCACATTTTTTATTCTCTATATCAACAAAATGAATTTCTCTACCAAATTTTTATTTCTACTAGCGTGTCCTGGTGGAACGCGACGTGAGTTTCGACAGGGGATGCTTGCAGCCTTGTTGATTCAGAGGCGTTTGAGACTCAGTGCATCGTGAGGCACTCTGGGATCTTGTCTGCCGACTTCGAGGGATTCCGTGACGGACAGGGTTGTAATTGGTCTGTATTCTAGGACTGGAGTGTATGAAGTGTGGCGCAAGGTGTAACCAGCTAGCTTTCCTGTGAATCAGGAGTGAGGCAAGGGTGCGCCCTTTGGCCATCGTTTTTCAAACGCTTGTACGGAATGGGTAATGGACAGGGGTGTAGACAAGTGAGTGTGAGCATCCGTCCGGCAACACCAAGATCACGGATCTTGGTTTTGCGAGGATGCAGTTAATTCTTGCGAGTCGCTGGGGTCCTGTGATGGCTGCAGAGACGCGTGCAGAGGAGGTAAAGCCTTTGGGATTGAGGTTCTCCTGCCTCAAGACCAAGGTCCAGGGTTTGGAGACTTAATAGCTGAAGCAGTATCAGTTGTTTCATTCGTGTGGCGAGGACATTGAGATCTTGGAATTTTACATAACCTGGTAGCGCCGTCCATAATGACGGCGGTCACGTCAAGGATAGTCTACGGGATTGGGCATGAGCCCACGGTGTTATGGACCAGCTCAGGGGAGTTTGGCGTTGTCGGTACCTGTGCAGGAGGACCAAAGATTCCGGAATTCAAGTCGCTTGTGATCCCTGTCTTATCTATGGTTGTTGAGACATGGACACTAAATAGTGACTTGAAAGGGACGAATCAATGCCTTTGGTATACAGTTTCTTCGCAGAAGCATGGGGTAATCGCTGGGATGATTACGTGTCAAATCAAGCGATTGCACCGTGAGACTGAATCGAGGCCTAGTACCGCATAGCCGTCAGCGGCCAACTTCGGCTATTATGGGAATGTGGCACGCTACCCTGAAAACTGATCCTTCCCATCGGGTTGTATCTGATAAGAGACAACCACGGAGGGGAGGAGGCAAGGGGGCGCCCTACAAGCTCGGTGGGGGGCAAGTTTGATATTTGCTGTCGAGAGTGCTTGGTATGGGAAAGGAGCCAGCATGGGAACTCGCGCGTGGTGACCCCCGGAGTGGCATCGTACGGTGGCGGTAGGGACGCGCCCTCCGGCGTATGCCCCCAATGATTGAATTGATATCAAAATAAGGGCTGAAATGTCATTTTTCGACATTTGTTTAGCCTTCAAAAACATTAACAAAGTTTCCAAAAAAAAAAACGTTGTTTTATGGAATAAATTTAGAGACCTAAATTCTCAAATAAATACATATACTTTCGCTATTAATTTTGTAAAATGTAGTTTTAGCAAGATATCAAAAGCTATTTAGCACTGACAGCTATAGAGGGGAATATACTTCAATTTGTAGAAAAAAACTACTCTTCACTGATAACTAGCTAAAAAAATCATTGAAAAAACACTACACATTTTATGCGGTATATAGATATGCTAATTAAAGTACTTGATATAGAGACAATAACACTACAGTTTAAAAGAAACTATGAAAAATGTTTGCAATATACAGTTATCTCGTACATAAATAAAATTCTTTACTCCTTATTTATTAGCTAAGTAATGCAAGTACTATAGGTGCAAATAATTCTAAAAGAAGGATTGTCTAATAATTTGTAGAAAAAAAGCTATATTTCACACGATAACTATAAAATCATTGAAAACAAACACCTGTTAAGGGTATAAGCATATAATAAGTAAACTTCTGCTTGTACAGAATACAATACCACTACAGTTTACAAGAAAATTAAAAACAATGGCAATATAACCGTATATCACAATAAATAACATGCGTACTCCCTATTCATTAAGCTTAATGTAATGTCCGCTACTATAGGGTGAAATTAATCTAAAAAAGGATTGTATACTTAAATTTTTAGGAAAAAAGCCTACATTTCACCGAAACTAGCTAAAAATCATAGTGAAAACAAACAAATTGGAGGCGTAAAAGCATCTATAATAAGGAAAAACTCTTTTATATTTATGATATAACACTACACTTTACAAGAAACTATGAAAACACTGTAATATACAATTGTATCACAGTAAATAATCCCCAAACCTCTTTTATAAGCTTATAGTAGTTTAAAATAGCATTTCCGAACGAAAACAACAATTAATACCAACATTTATTCGTACTCAAAAAAAAGAGGCATGGATAATCGAGAATTTCTCGACTTTTTTTGCATATTAAAAATACATTAAAAAAACCTGAAAAAAATGTTATGTTGGGAGTAAAATTGATACTTAACTTCATAAAAAAAAAATTTTAGCTAGTAATTTGTAAAAATGGAGTTCTAGCAAATATCAATATCTATTTAGAACAGATATAGAGGAATTATACTGAAATTTGTAGAAGAAAAAAAAAACTCTTCACTGATAAACTAGCTAAAATCATTCTGAAAACACTACATTTTAAAGTATATAAAACTATAATAAGTTAAAGCTGCTTGTATTATAATACAATAAACACTACAGTTTACAAGAAATACTATGAAAAACGCTTACAATATACCAGTTATATAAATTAAATAACCTCTTACTCCTCTATTTATATAGGTTAATTAATGTAAGCTACTGATTAGTAGTGCGCAAATAATCTAAAAAAGTTGTAACTACTTCAAATTGTAGGAAATAATAAGCTATAGTTCGACGATAATTAGCATAAAATCATTGAAAAAAACGACATTTGAGGGTGTTAAAAGCCCATTTTAATAATGAAAAACTCCTTTTAATTTAGATATAACACTAACAATTTACAAGAAAACTATGAAGAAACACTTGTAATATACAATGTATCATCAATTAAATAGCCTCAAACTCCTTTTATAAGCTTATGTAGTTTAAAATAGCATTTCCTTCGAAAACAACTATATTTCAGAATTTGTATTCTCTACTCAAGAAAAGGGCTGCATAATGACAATTTTCGATTTTTTTTTGCACATTTTCATAAATTCATTAAAAACACACTTGAAAAACGTGTTTTATGAATAACATTTTGATACCTAAATTTCAAACAAAATCTACTATTTTTAGCTATTAATTTAGTAAAATATTAGTTATAGATATATCAAAAGCTATTTAGTACAGATTATGAGAAATAACTTTAAATTTGTAGAAAAAAAAAAACTCCACTGATAACTTAGCTAAAATCATTGAAAAACACTACATTTAGGGTAGATAGCAATATGATAAGTAAACTACTGGTATATAGACAATAAACCTACAGTTTACAAGAAACTATGAAAACGCTTGCAATATACCGTTATATCACAATAAACTTAACTCATAAAAAACCATTTATTAGCCTATGTAATGTACGCTTTTCTTGGTGCAAAAATAAATCTAACAAAAAGGGTTGATACACTTCAGATTGTAGGAAAAAAAAAGCTATATTCACCGAACCTAGGTAAAATCATTGAAAACAACACATTCGAGGGTATAAAGATTATCAGAAGGTAAATCCTTTCTTATGATATTAACGCTACAATCATACAAGAAACTATGAAAAACACTTGTAATATAAATTGTATCACACTGGAATAACCTCAAACTCCAATTTATAAGTCGCTTACAGTGTTAAAATAGCATTGTACTAACATAAACAACTCTCATACACATTTTGAATTACAAATTATAAAAAAAAGAGCTAAATAATGACAATTTTCGACTCTTTTTTTGCCACCTCCAAAAAACTTACAAAAACTGAAAAAACTCTTTTTTAGGAGTAAAATTGAACCTAAATTTCATGAAAAAAACATATTTTTCGCTATAATTTTGTAAATATAGTTGTAGCAAATATCAAAAGCTATTAGCTACAGATAAAGAGGAAATATACTCAATTTGAGAAAAAAAAGCTTTCTCACGATCAACTAGCTAAATATCATGAGAACAACACATTTTAAGGTATATAGGCGTATAATAAGAAAACTATTGATATAATACAATAACACTACATTTACAAGAAACTATAAAAAACGCCTGTCAATATAACGTTATATCACAATAGATAACCTCTACTCTGTTTATTAGCGTAAATGTAATGTAAGCTACTTATAGGTGCCAAATTAATCGTAAAAAAAAGCCTGATACTTCACATGGTAGGAAAAAAGCGTATATTTCACCGATAACTAGTAAAATCCGTGAAAACAACACATTTTGAGGTTTATAAAGCATATAAGAAGGAAAAATCCTTTTATTTCGATATACACTACAATTTACATGAAAACTATGAAAAACACTTGTAATATACAATTAGAATCACAATAAATAGCCTCAAACACCTTTTTTAAAGCTTACATAGTATAAAAATAGCATTTCCTAACGAAAACCTAATTCAACAATAAAGTTTTCTCTATCAAAAAACGGGCTCAATTGAATGTCAATTTTAGAATTTTTTTTGCATGTTTCAAAGATATACGAGTTAAACAGTTGAAAATAACTTTGTGTTTATGAAGAAATTTTATCTTTCAATTTCATGACAGAGATAAATATTTTTGCTATTAATTTTGTTAAAGTAGTTGTAGCATAATATCAAAAAAGTGATTTAGCTACAGCTATTAGAAGAATATACTTCAATGTAGCAGAAAAAAAATACACTGCACTGATAACTAGCTAAAATCAGTGACAGAAAACACTACATTTATGGGAAA
Source organism: Chionoecetes opilio (assembly GCA_016584305.1). NCBI lineage: Eukaryota > Metazoa > Arthropoda > Malacostraca > Decapoda > Majidae > Chionoecetes > Chionoecetes opilio. The sequence goes on from JACEEZ010022874.1 coordinate 48,374, forward strand.
TGATAGTCAATATGATAAGTAAAAAAATACTTTGGTATATAATACAATAACACTACAGTTTACAAGAAAAAAACTATAAAAAACGCTCTTACCAATATACCTTTATATCACAATAAATAACCTTACTCTTTATTATTAGCTTATGTAGAATGTGAAGGTAGTTATAATGCAAAATTAATGCAATCGCTACATGTTACATGCAAATTAATCTAGAAAAAAGCTTGTATACGTCCAATTTGTAGGAAAAAAGCTATATTTCACCGATAAACTAACCAAAATCATTGAAAACAACACATGTTGAGGGTTAAGCATTCATTAATAAGGAAAACTCTTTTTATTTAGGATATACACTACAATAAAGGAAACTATGGAAAAACACTTCTAAATACAATGTATCACGCAGTAAATAACCCCAAACCTTTTTATAAGCTTATATTAGTTTAAAATAACATTTCCTAACGAAAACAACTACAATGCCAATTTCTATCAGCTTTCTCAAACAAAAGGGCGAATAATAGACCAATTCGACATTTTTTGGCCTTTCAAATTAACACATAAAACACTTTTCCCCAAGTGTTTGTATGAAAAATGTGATACCTATAATTCATAAAAAATACATAGTGTAGCGTATACTTTTTTCAAATGTAGTGTCCCGTAGCAAATATCAATTAAGCATATTAGCTACAGATTATGGAAGGAATATACTTCCAAAGATTTGAAGGAAAAACAATATTTCACTGATAGAAATAGCTCCTCATGAAAAAACTACCATTTTTATGGTATATAGCTATGATAAGTAAAAACTACTTGTATATATACAATAACACTCCAGTTACAGAAAAACTATGAAAAACACTTGCAATATCCGTGTAATCAACAATAAATAACCTCGACTCCTCGATTTTATTAGGCTAATTGTAATGTACGCTATATAGGTGCAAATTTAATCTAAAAAAAGGCTGTATACTTCAATTGAAGGAAAAAACGCTACATATCCCGATTAAATAGCTAAAATCATTGAAAACAACACATTTTTTGAGGGTATAAAAGCATTATAATAAGGATAGCTCTTTTATTTAGGATATAACAACATATTAATGTTACAAGAAACTATTGAAACACACCTGCAATATACAAGGTTATCACAGTAGATAACCCCAAACCTCTTCTTTATAAACCACAGGAGTTTAAAATAGCATGCCTAACGAAAACAACTGATAATAACCACATTTCGATTATTTCCCTATCAAAAAAAGGGCTGAATAATGTCCAATTTCGACTTTTTTTTGCATATTAGAAAATACAATAAAAACATCTTGTAAAAACGTATTTTTAAGAGTATAAAATGATACATAAAATTTCATGATATAAATACATATTTTCAGCTATTTCATTTTGTAAATTGTAGGTTCTAGCAAATATCAATAAGCTATTAGCTAGCCAGAATGAGAGAAATATACGCTAATTGTAGAGAAGAAAAAAAACGCTTCAATGTAAATCTGTAGCGACAATTTCATTGTGACGAACAATAACATTTATATGGGTATATAGCAAAATAACAGTATAACTACTTGTATATATACAAAACATTACAGTTAACAAGAAAACTATGAAAAAACGCCTGCAATATATCCGTTATATCACAAAAAAACCTCTTCGCCTCATTATTTATGTATAGTAAGCTACTTATAGTGATCATTAATTGTAAAGAAGCCTTGTATACTCATATTGTAGGAAAAAGAATATTTCACCGATAATTAGCAAAAATCATTTCAAACAACACATTTTGAGGGTATAAAGCATTAAAATCAGGAAAACCCCTTTTATTTATGATATAACACTACAATTACAAGAAACTATGAAAAATTCTTGTTATATACAATTGTATCACAATAAATAGCCTCAAACTCGTTTTATAAGCTTATAGTAGTTTAAAATAGCATTTCCTAATGAAAACAATTATATTCCACTTTTTTTATTTCTCTATCAAAAAAAGGGCTGAATAATTTGTCAATTTTCGACATTTTTTTGCCTTTCCCAAAATACATTAAAACACTTGAAAAACGTTGTTTTTATGAATAATTTGATACCTAAATTTCATAATAAATACATATTTTAGCTATTAAGTTTGTAAAATGTAGTTGTAGCAAATATCAAAAGCTTTAGCTACAATATAGAGGAATATACATCAATTTGTAGAAAAAAACCACTCTCACTGATAACTATCTAAAATCATTGAAAACACTACATTTTATGGGTATATAGCAATATAATAAGTAAAACTACTTGTATATAATACAATTACACTAACAGTTTACAAGAAACTATAAAAAAAACGCTTGCAATATACCGTTATAAAAAAATAAATACCTCTTACTCCTCTATTTATTAGCTTAATGTAATGTAAGCTACTTATAAGTGCAAATTAATCTAAAAAAAGGCTTGTATACTTCAATTTGGTAGGAAAAAAAAGCTATATGTTACCGAAAACCCTAGCTAAAATCATTTAAAACAAAACATTTTATGGGTATTAGCAATATGAAAAGTAAAACTACTTGTATATATACAAAAACACTAACAGTTTACAAGAAACTATGAAAAACGCTTGCAACATACCGTTATATCACAATAATAACCTCTAAAAATTAATTTATTAGCCTAATGTAATGTAAGCTCTTCTTGGTGAAAAATTAATCTAAAAAAAGGAATTGTATACTTCAATTTGTAGGAAAAAAACTATATTTAAACCGATAACTTTAACATTATTATGCCTTGCCTTCGGGGGCCCCTAAACTGGGGAGGAGACCAAAAATATCCCCAGGTCGGACAGTCTTCAAGATGTCGACCGGAGGTTTTTTTGATACTTCTTCTAGCCTTCTCTCCTTTAAACTTTTGCAACATTCGCGCCTTAGATCTAACTTTCTCTCTGTCGAACATCATCTAAACCTCATCTTCTTTTCCTAAACCGAAACTCAGTTGGCTGTGAGCACTGACAGCAGACCTTTTTCTGTCTCCTCTTACTGTCTCTATTCTAATTTTAAATCCAAAGCTGGCTGTTGCGTATATTTGTGCAATGACATCATTTGCTCTGGGTGTCCACGGCCTTGAATCTTCCGAATTTTCTACCATCTGGCTTCGACTTTAATGTCACTCTCTTACTAAATTTATATGTGCTGTATATCTCTCACCTAACTCCTCTGACTATGTAACTCCTCTCGACTATTTAAGATCAAAAGTGGAGCACATCTCATCTCATTTTCCTTTAGCTGAAATTTCCATTCTTGGGGACTTCAATGTTCACCACCAGCTTTGGCTATCATCTTCTTTCAGTGACCAACCTGGTGAACAAGCCTACAACTTTTCTATCCTCCAAGACCTAGAGCAGCTGGTGCAGCACCCTACCCGTATTCCTGACCGCCTTGGAGACACGCCCAATATTCTTGATCTTTTCCTAACTACTAACCCTTCTGCTTACTCTGTGAAACTATTCTCTCCGTTGGGTTCCTCCGATCACAATCTTATTTCTGTAACCTGTCCTATCGCTCCGGTACCATCTCGGGACCCACCTAAGGGGAGGTGCTTCTGGCACTTCAAACCCAGCTAAGTGGGAAGACCTAAGGCAGTACTACTCTGATTTTCAATGGAATGATTACTGCTTCCATGTCAAGACCCCATCTCTTGTGCAGAGCGCATAACTGAGATCAAGTCTCTGGCATGGAGGCGTCCCATTCCACATACTTTCTCTAATCCTAAAGCCCGTCAACCTTGGTTTAACTCTGCTTTGTTCTCATGCTGTCCGAGATAGAGAGGTGGCTCACAAACGGTACCGTAAGCTTTCCATCTCCTGAAACTCATGCCCCTTATATTTCTGCCCGTATATCATGCCAAATCTTTACTTCAACAAACCAAAAACCTTTTCATTCATAGAAAATGTCAAAATCTTTCTAAATCAATTCCCTCGTGACTTCTGGCATCTAGCTAATAACATCTCTAAACAATTTTTCTTCTTCATCTTTCCCTCCTATGCTTAACCCAGATGGCTCCCAGCTGTCTCATCTACTTCTAAAGCTAAACTCTTCGCTCACACATTTGCTAAAAATTCCACTCTGGCTGATAAAAGGCTTTTTTCCCCCTTCTCCTCCACCCTCTGACTATATTATGCCTGTCATTAAATCCTTCGGAATGATGTTTTCTTTTCCCTTTCTGGCCTAGATCCTCGGAAGGCTTACGATCCTGAGGGAGTCCCTCCTATTGTTCTCAAAACTGTGCTTCTGTGCTTGCACCTTGCCTGGTCAACTTTTCCGTCTTTGTCTATCTACTTCCACCTTTCCTTCTTGCTGGAAGTTTGCTCACATCCAACCTGTTCCTAAAAAGAGTGACCGTTCTAATCCTTCAAACTACCGTCCTATAGCTTTGAACCCTTTCCCGCCTTTTAAAGTTTTTTTAATCTATACTTAATAAGAAGATTCTTAAGCATCTATCTGCTCACAATCTTCTATCTGATCGTCAGTACGGTTTCCGTAAAGGGCGATCTACTGGCGATCTTCTAGCTTTCCTAACTGAATCTTGGTCATCCTCTTTTAGGGGGTTTTGGTTTAAACCTTTGTGTTGACATATCAAAAGCTTTTGATAGAGTCTAGCACAAATCTTTAATTTCCAAACTACCCTCATTCGGTTTCTATCCTTCTCTCTGTACCTTCATTTTAAGTTTCCTTTTCAAACCGTTCTATTGCAGCTACTGTAGACGGACATTTCTCTTTTTCCTAAATCTATCAATAGTGGTGTTCCCCAGGGTTTCTGTCCATCACCCACTCTCTTTTATTATTCATTAATGATCTTCTAAGTCTAACTCAAAGCCCTATCCACTCCTACGCTGATGATTCTACCCTGCATTTTTCAACGTCGTTTATTAGACGTCCAACTCAACAGGAACTAAGTGATTCACGGAGAGATGCCACCCAGCGCCTAACTTCTGATCTTTCTATAATTTCTGATTGGGGCAAAGCAAAAACCCTTTTTTTGTTCCAATGCCTCAAAAACCCAATTTCTTCACCTATCTACTCGACAAAACCTAACAGATAACTATCTCCTCTTCTTCAATGACACTCAAAATGTCTCCTTCTTCTACAATGAACATTCTAGGACTATCCTTTACTAAAAATCTGAACTGGAAATCTCACATCTCATCTCTTGCTAAAACAGCTTCTAAGAAGTTTGGTGTGCTGTGGCGTCTGCGTCCTTTTTTTTCTCCCTCCCAATTGCTTGCTCTCTAGGCTACAGGGGCCTTATCCGCCCATTAATGGAGTATGTCTCACAAAGTTTTGGGGAGGATCCCTCAAAACAGCTCTCCTAAAACCCGGGTTGAGTCAAAAGCTTTTCGTCTCATCCACTCCTCTCCTCTGACTGACTGTCTTCAATCTTTAAATCAACCGGCAATGTTGCCTCTCTTGCTCTCTTCTACCGTTATTTGCATGCTCACTGCTCTTTGAGCTTGCTAACTGCATGCCTCCCCCACTCCCGCGGCCTCGCTTTCACAAGACTTTCTACGCATTTTTCATCCCTATTCTGTCCATCTTCCTAATGCAAGAGTTAATCAGTATCTTTACCTTTCAAACCCTTTCATTGGTAACTCTGGAACTCTCTTCCTTTTCTATTTTCCACCTTCCTATGACTTAAATCTTTTCAAAAGAAGAGTAACAAACCCTCCCGAACTAAATTGGCCTACCCCTCCGTTTTTATTTTATTCTCCTACTGTCTTCTTTAAGGGACTGGCAAATAAGGCGGGCTTTGTGTTACCCTTTTTTTTGTGCCCTTGGCCCCGTTCCTTGTGATTAACAAAAAAACAAAAAAAGCTACTTATAGGTGTAAATTAATCTCAAAAAAACCTTGTATACTTCAATTTGTAGGGAAAAAGCTATATTTCACCGATAACTAGCTAAAATCATTTTTAAACAACACATTTTGAGGTTATAAAGCCCTTAAAAATAAGGAAAACCCTCCTTTTATTTTTTGAAAATTACTCCTACAATTTACATGAAACTATGAAAAACACTTTTAAATATACAATTGTATCACAAAATTAAAAAAGCCTCAAAATTTCCCCTTTTTAAAACTTACAGGGAGTTTAAAATAGCATCTCCTAAAGAAAACAACTATATTCCACATTTTGTTTTTTCTCTATCAAAAAAGGGCTCATTAATGTCAATTTTCGACATTTTTTTTTTCCCTGCAAAAAAAACATTAAGACACTTGAAAAAACGTTGTTTTTTATAATAAATTTATATTTAAATTTCATGAAAATACATATTTTAGCTATTAATTTTGTTAAATGTAGTTGGGAGCAAATATCAAAAGCTATTTAGCTAAAAAATATAGAGGAATATACTTCAATTTGTAGAAGAAAAAAAACCCCTTCATTGATAACTACTAAATCATTGAAAACACTACATTTTATGGGTATATAGCAATATAATAAGTATAACTACTTGTATATTACAATAACACTACAGTTAATAGGAGACTATGAAAAACGCTTGCAATATACCGTTATATGACAATAATAACCTATTACTACTCTATTTATTAGCTTAATGTAATGTAAGCTACTTTTAGTTGCAAATTAGTCTAAAAAAAGACTTGTATACTTCAATTTGTAGGAAAAAAAGCTGTATATCACCGATAACTAGCTAAAATAATTGAAAACAACACATTTTGAGGGTATAAAGCATTATAATACGGAAAACTCCTTTTATGTATGATATAACACTACAATTACAAGAAACTATGAAAAATACTTGTAATATACAATTGTATCACAATATATAGCCTCAAACTCCTTTTATAAGCAACAGTGATGCTAAAGTGATGATATAGTGATGCTAAAACTCGTAATATTTCGCCTGTAAAATCCGCCTGGCGACATTAGTGCAGTGGCGACTATAGTGATATTGAGGGTGAACCAAAAAAAATTGAAAAATATAAAAAATTTCCATCAAAAATACGACTTTTAAAACAATATGATATCTCGAAAAAGTTTAACTATATTTTCTTATCCATGAAAACACTTCTACTTACAAACAGAATAGTAATGAGAACTTTGAGATAGTAATAGTTTTAATAGTAATGATAGTTTTAAAAGTAAAGATAGTTTTAATTGTAATAATAACATTTTAATAGTAATAGTAATAATAGTTTTAATAGTTATAAGAACCTTTTAGTATTCTTCTTTTCTCTGCAAAGTGGAGATGAGTGTGGGAGACTAGTGGAGATGATTGTGTGAAGGAGGATGTCCTACTCCTCCCCAGGGGTGTTTGATTTAAATCAAGTTGATGTTAATCACTGATTTAAATCTTCTTCTTTTTTTAATCTCTGATTTAAATCATAACCTTATCATTATTTTAAAACGGGAGGGTAAAGAAGGAAAATAAAGCAAATGGGCTTTATGAACACCAATGTTATCATTGTAGTATAATTATATCATAATGAGACACAATGAGTGGTGCGGGGGAATCCACTGTGGCAGTTTGAGATAGCAAATTGCCATGTGGCTGTTTTCACAGCAGAAATATTTTTTTTTCCAAATTATATATATATTTTTGTTGTACTGTACAAAAAGCCTCACTACTATAACCAAAAGTTGAATGTGCATGTTACTTTTGTTTAAAAAAAAGCCAAAGTGATATTAACCAAAGTTTAATGTGCATTATGATTATCAAACAAAAAAATATTATTCTCTTGTTCAACCGACAAAATAATTATTACTACAACAAATATTATATAAAATTTTTATTTAAATCAAGTGGAATGTATAAGGTAGTGGAATTAGCATTATTAAGAAAAAGTATAGATAAATTTTAAATCACCCATAATAATACAAATTCCTTTTTCATAATGTTTATTATCCAGAGTTAGCTAAAAGAAAGTACCTTGTAACTGCATATAATAAACAAATTCCACTTTAATTTAATTGGTTAGAGCCAACAAAGACTTTCAGCATCATCATGATCACGAGGAGGAGTGTGATGATTCATAGACTTCAAAAGGAACACAAGTGTTGCTGCCTTCTCTGTAGAGAGGCGGTGCCGCAGTTTTGAGTGTACGGTTATATGCATTATAGTTTATATTCATGTTATATGCATTTTTTAATTCAATTATTATATCTCTTTTTAGTTATAAATATGCTAAACAATATTCTGTAGTAGTTAGATTTCATTTAGAACATCAAATTAATATTTAAAAAAAAATCGATTTAAATCAAATAAATCGGATTATTTTTATTTAAACAAAAAACAAAAAACCCTGTTCCTCCCTTATATACGTGTGTGTGTGTTTCATTCTAGTTGTATTCTTCTAGTTTATTTTTACAGGGCCAGAGCATCGCTCGTATGGCCCCGTCCTCCATATCAAAATTTTTATCATTCACCTTAGTGTTTAGTGTTGGCCAGGCCAGCACCCCGGAAGCAGGCCCACAAACCCCGGCTAACACCCTACCCATTAAATGCTGGTGGAAGGGACCGGGTTTTTAAGGGAAAACCCAACCTACGTTTCCGTCCGCCCGGGGATCGACCCGGGGACTTCTCGGTTGTAAAACCGAGCGTGCACCCCTACCTACGGAGCCCCCAAAATTTGTGTGTCTGGTTGGTTTTTTGTCTGTGTTGTGTGTGTTGTGTCTGGGTGTGTGTGTGTGTGTTTGTGTGTGGGGTGTGTGTGTGGTTGTGTGGTGTTGTTGTGTTGGTGTGTGTCGTGTGTGTTTTTTCAAAAGAGTTTTGGAAAAAATTTTTTAATAAAAAATGAAGGATTTATTATTCATAGTCCATTTCTCTCCTCTCTCTTCCCTCCTCCCCCCCCCCCCCCCCCCCCCCCCCCTCTCCTCTCTTTCTTTTTTTTTATCCTCCCTCTCTCTCCTCTCCCTTTCTCCCCCCCCTCCCCTCTCTTTTTTTCTCCCCCTTTCCCCTCTTCCCCCCGCCCCCCTCTCTCCCCCTCTCCCCTTTTCCTCCGGACCAACTTCCAACTGCAACCACCTTTATTAAAAGCCAACCTTTTCTTTTGTTGCTTTTTTTTTTGGGTCTCTTCCCCCCCTTTAAAACTGGCCAAACCCCCAAAAAGGGGGCCCCCCCACACCCCCCCACCCACCCAAAAATCACCCCCACAACAAACCCAAAAAAATTGGAAATGGGTTCCCCAATTTTTAAAAAAACTCATCGTTTTTTTACCCCTTTTTAAATTAAACCACTATAACACCGGAAAACCCCCCCCTAATGTTTCCAACACCCCTCCTGAACCAATTCGAAAAGAACCAAACTCCCGCCTTATGAACCCGCCCACCCAAAAACCTAAGATTTTTTTCTTTCAAACCTTCTGAAGAAATCACCTTTTGGCTGAGCCACTCAATCCGGATCTAATACTCCCATCACCCTCCCGGACCCCCAAAAGCACAACCTTCACCCTTTGGGGGGCCCACCACCATCTTTTTAAAAGGTTTTCCCCCCACTTCATTTTGGGCAAGAAAATACTCTTATGGAATTTAAAAAAAAATTAAAAATATAAAAAAATTAAACGTTACGGTTCCCCCCTCTTATCCAGAAAATTAAAAGGGAATTTAAAAAGGGACCAAAGCAACTATTATATTAATTAAAACCAGGATTAGTGGGGTTCTTCTTTAAACAAAATCGCTTCTCGTATGGCGCCCAAAAAAACCCTTTGGAGCGCGTGGAACCGTGACGCCAACAGGAGTGGGAGTTTCCCCCCACCCCCTCATCCCCCGTCCCAAAAATTTTTTTGCTTTTAGGAGAACCCCCAAAAAAATTGACATTTCCCCCGCTCTGTTTTGGCGACAATTTTCAGTACAGACAGTTAATTTCAGGCAAACTTGGGATTTGTTTATAAAAGCTGGGGTGCCCCTTTAAAAAAGTTAACTTGGTCCCCCTTTTCTCATTTTCGGTTTTTTTGGGGGTTTAAGTTTTTCTCGAGGGAAAAAAATCCTGATGAAATTTTTTTGATAATTTTGGGTTCTTTGATTAGTAATCTAAAGATAAAAACAGGATGTGAAAATAAATATTGTGTAAAATCCCCCAGTGTTAATGCCCCGCGGAAGTTAAAAAACCAGATAACGTTTTTTAAATGATAATTTGGCGGGAATGGGGAAAAAACAAAAAGGGGTTTTTTTTTGGGTGTGAAAACACTCCGTGCGCTCTGGGTAGGGGGGGAAACCGATGATTTGTTTTTTTGATGAAGAAAAACCAATTAAAGTATTAAAAAATTTTAGGAAAAATAAAAGCTTCTAAAGTACCTTGATAACCGAAACTTTTTTACCCTAAGTAAAAAGGGCTGAAAAATAAAAAAAAAACTCAGGTAGTTTTATTCAATAAAGTAGATAAAGAGATCAACTATCAAGGGGAAAACTTCATATAAGGGGTTTCAAAACTAAAATCTTCAATACATCCCCTTTTCATTAACTTTATTTAAACCCCCTTTCCAAAAAAAAAGGACCCCTTCGCTACTTATGAAAAAATACTTCGCAACCAACCCCCCTCCTCATTCGCGTTGATACAAACAAAACCTTTGGGCGAAAACCATGAACGCAGTACAAAAACCCTTTTTCACCCCCCACCACAACAGTGCGGGAGGTCCCCCGGGGGTAATGCCATAAAATGTCGCTGGAGAAACCTCACGAAAACTCTCCCACTTTAACTGGAAGGACATAACCCCGCGTCCCACAGAAACCCTTTCTTCAAGAAAAACCCTTCCCCCAAGTTCACAAAGGCAGGAAAAAATTTGGGAGGAGAAAAACACACAAAACCCCCTTCCCCGAATGTAAATGATAATGGGTAAGGTTTTCGGGGTATTGGGGGGACCCAGACCCCCCCTAAAAAAACCAAAAACCAAACATCCCAGTTTCTAATTTAAAGGATGTAAATTTGGGGAAACCCCATAAAGGTTTTTGTCACATTAGGGGTTTGTGTAGGGGGGAAAAAAAGTATTGTTATAAACCCTGGGGAAAGGCAAGAGACAGTGCCGACTATACAAAAGTTTTAAAAGGTTTAAAAGGACACAAAGCCAAAGTTTTTAGAAATAAGGATAAATTTAAATTTATTAAATTTTAATGAAAGAGATACAGACATATTATGTTTAGTGAAATTTGGGTATTCCCCTAGTTTTTTGGACAAAACATTTTTCGACCCCTGAATATGTTTTAAATTAGATGTGATGGGGAAGGGGGTGGTGGTGTTTGTGTCTATGTGAAAAATGTTTTTTAAAAATTACTCTTTTTAGAGGTAAATATTAAAGGGCCGGCAGGAGTTGAAGAAATTGGCTGGGTGTACAGAGAAAAAAATTACTTTTTTTTTGTCAGGGTTTTTGCCTGTACCGTCATCCAAAATCTCTCCACAACTTTCGATTTTTTGCTGTTTTTTGTTTTTTGATTTTTAGAAATAATTTTTTTTTTTTAGGGGGTTTTTTATTTTTAAAATAAGAGTTTTTAAGAAAAAATTTTAAAAAAAAATTTTTTCCCAAAAAAAACCGTCACACACCCACAAACCTTTTTTTGTTAAACAAAAACGGAAAACTTTCATTTTTGTCTTTCCCTTTCCTTAAAACCCTAACTTAAAAAAATTCCCAATTTCCATTAAAAAGGGAAAAAATTTTTTCCCCCCAATTTTTCTTAATTTTTTTTAAAAAAAACTATAACCCAAAAATATCGTGACGGGTAACATTGGTACAAATAAACATTTTTAAAAAAAAAAATTTAAAAACTTCCCTTTTCCCCCGGGAAAAGGCCCCGAACCCTCTGCACCTTGGAGAGTGGGGAATTTTTAAAAAAAAAAAAAAAAAGGAAAGGGAAAATTTAAAAAAAATACCCAAAAAAAAAAAAAAAAAAAAAGTAAAAGGTTACTCAATCATACAAACAAAAGCACTACAAAAAAATTTGAAGACAAAAAAGGTAAAAAGTTCAGTATTTTGAAAAATTGCGAAAATCTAAAAACTGGAAAAAAAACAGGGAAAAGGGGAAGAGGAAAGGGGGAAAGTTTTAAAAAATTTTTTTAAGTGGGGAAAAAATTTAAAAAAGGGAAAAGAAAAAAAAACCCCAAGGGAAAAACCCCCTAAAAAATTGCCCTAAAAACCGAACCCCAACCCCTTTCAAGAAAATTCCCAAAAATTTCCAAAAACACAATCCCCTTTTGTATGGACCAAATTTGGTTTTTTTAAAAACCCCCCTTTTTTTTAAAACATCCCCAAAAAATTAAAAACTTTCCCCAAAAATAAGGACCCCGTTTCCCTTTTAAAGGGGGTTTTTAAAAAAACCCCCCAAAAAAAAAGGGGGGGGGGCCAAACTTTTCCCCCTTTTTTTCAAAAAACTAGAGAAATTATAGCAAATCAGCTTACTAACTCTAGAAGAGAACCATCTGTTGAGAAAAACATTTTTAGGCCTTTTTTCAAC